>LJIJ01003429.1:0-19155 GCA_001718145.1 Orchesella cincta | reverse complement strand
CTCTCATATTTAGACACCAAAATAACTTTTACGCATTAAATTTTTTTCCATTAATATTTCCTGCATCAAGTATCAAATTTAATGGGGTTTCTTGTGGTGTTCTGCTCAACTCGATATCTTCAGCCGATTTTTCACAGTACCCGAAAGTATGCCGCTCCATCGAATATTAGCGTGCCAAAAGTTTGCATCCATTTGCAGTTTTCATAAATAATAACATTTAGTGAGAGATTCTTTGTGTTAATTATTATTTCAAGCCTTCAGGGCATTGAAGACACCAAACCCTAGTGCTAAGTACCTGTTTTGACACCGCACAAGTAAAACATGGGCACTGAATTGCATGACATATCAAACCATATTGAAACGTATTTCAACTGAAGCCAATGTTTGAAATTGGATGGTTTGATGGTTCATGTGGTACCAAAATTGAAGAAAAACCATAATAAAACAAATTCTATGGAAAAACTACAGTTCATTTAGTAGCACCTTCAAATGAGCTCCCAAATTTGTCGAATCAGCGCCAACCCTCAATGGGGTTGGGTACTAGTTTTGACTATAACTTTCGAAATCCGTGTGGCAAAACCGTCAAAGTAGGCTTAAAAGAAAGCCCGGAATCTGTGGAACACAATAAACATGACATTAAGTTAGTATATACCGAATTGTGGTCTTTGTGGGCCTTGTAACTTCTGAAAAGTTGAGTGAAGTTGAGTCTAGGTTTCACCCCCTTTGCCCCACATCGGATTCATAACTTTAACACAACCGCTTTTGTTAAATATCACATTAAATATATGTAAATATAGCGTGGTTATTGTTTTCGACATTAATCAGACGCTGGAAATTATTGAATATAATTTCCTCAGAGCTCGTTATAAAATGCTGCCGAAATCGAACGTCACAGTTATAAGGTTGTTCAGATGTTGCATGGCCCACAGAGACCAAATCTTGGTAGACACTAACTTAATGTTATGTTAAGTACGTTAAACAGATTCCGGGCTTTCTTTTAAGCCTACTTTGACGTTTTTGCCACACTGATTTCGAAAGTTATAGTCAAACTAGTACTCAACCCCATTGAGGGCTGGTGCTGATTTGACAAATTTGGGAGCTCATTTGAAGGTGCTACTAAATGGACTGCAGTTCTTCCATAGAATTTGTTTTATTATAGTTTTTCTTCAATTTTGGTACCACATGAACCATCAAACCATCCAATTTCAAACATTAGCTTCAGTTGAAATGCGTTTCAATATGGTTTGATATTCCATGCCAAAACAGGTACTTAGCACTAGGGTTTGGTGTCTTCAATGCCCTGAAGGCTTGAAATAATAATTAACACAAAGAATCTCTCACTAAATGTTATTATTTATGAAAACTGCAAATGGATACAAACTTTTGGCACGCTAATTTTCGATGGCGCGGCACACTTTCGTGTACCGTGAAAAATTGGTTCAAGACATCGAGCTGAGCAGCACACCACAAGAAACCCCATTAAATTTGGTACCTGCTGCAGGATATTTTAATCGTGTAAAATTGAATGCGTACAAGTTACTTTGGTGTCTAACTATGAGATATCTTAGGATGCATACTTTTGTCAAGCCACTGTACATGCGAGAGGTTGACGAAATGTGCAAGAAAAAGCAGTGATAAATACATACATTATGCAGCGAATGTGAGATGAGTGAGCGGAGGATAGAGACTGAATTGAAGATGTATCAAGAGCAAGGAAGCTTAACCTAAGCATTTATTTGTTAACTTTTATGATTGCTTTTAGATACAAACATCATCATCATCGTTTCAGCTACGGTAACAAACAATTCATCATATAAGTATCGTTTTGTGAGAGAGCCTGGAAGCTCGAAGACATCGCATTTCGTCAAGTGCTTGCATACAACTGAAACATTTGACACAATTTATGTGACGATTGATCCCGCATGTAAAGCACAATGAACTCGATACCAACATTATATGTAAATTTGGAAATATAACTCCAAAGCCACTCTGACTGGTCGCTTTGCATCTTTCCAGTTGTACGATTTCGTGATTTACTACATCTACATGAGTGCGATTTAGATGAACATGCCACACTTGTTAGAAAATTATACTAGGCAAGCTAGTTGACAGTTCGCTTACATAGTTCTCATATTTTTCTGTAGTCACAGCAAAGCCATAATTAGCTCATTGGAAGTTAGAAATTGAATGAGAGAAGCTAACCATTCTCAAAATATATGTGGGAGGTTTTTAAAAAGTAAAAAACTTTCGTTTCAGGTTTAAATGCAAGTAATTAGATTTGTTACAGGTTTTCATTCACACAGGTTGTATTCACTTCTTCTAGGAATTATGATTCAACATATATACGTCGACAATTTTTTTAAAAAATTAGTGATAAAAATTAAAAGCATACCTACATTTAGGTATTTTCACTACACCCAAACAATACGGTTTCACTTACAACATGACTCATTTTACACTACGACATCGGTAACATACTAATTGGACAAGTAATTGATTAAACAATGTGTACAAAATTATTCAATTATTTACCTTCGTTACTAATGTGAATTGAAACAAATTAAACAAAAACGCTGATCTTGTTCGCTTTAGTAAGCTGGCCAGTCTATCAATTCATCATGATTAATAATAGTAATACTTGAATAGAGTGTAGGAGCACAATATTTATATAAAACAATTCGTAAGAAACATTAGTCGGCAGCAGTATCCGAGAGTCCATCAATATCCATCCAGGAAAATATCGACCGGTTTTGGGGAAAGAATTCCTCAACAAGTATTAAGAATTTGTCCAGGCAATTCTTAGCATGAGTGATTATACTTCTTCCATTTGGACTCTTCTGAAAATTCAAGTAAGTTTAGTTTGAAAGACATTATGGAGGGGCTATTAATTTATATTTATTTTTACTACCTTGTAATACACAAAAGCTTGGATAAACATCTGTCTAAATGCCATAAAGAATTCCTTGATATTGGGGAATGGCTCCGGAAGCCCCGTAGTTAGTCTCAAGTGTATGTACTTCAAATTGTACGGCACTTTCCCATTTCCAATTCCATTCTGAAATAACGAAGCAATAGAGGAAAAGCAACTAATTAGTTACTTAAACTAGATTCTATGATTATACCAAATTTAAATAAATTTTATATTGCAATAAAGTGATTCAAACCTTCATGTATCCTTGAGGAAATTTCCACCTCATCGTTGGAATTTCAGGAATATTGTAGATTTGCATTAAAAACTTGCAAGCTGAAACTGCTCACTTTCCAACAAATACTGCTCTTTGTTTCCTGGCACTAATTTGCTGGGTTCTGTCCTTGATTCTCTGGTATTCGCAATTCCGGAAATTTCGATAGCTTCCATGCAGAAGTAGCACCGCCATTTGGGATCCTTAACTGAAATTCCTGTAATCACTGGTGCGTGGCAGCCAGCATGAAATCGTTTTTGACAAGAGCTGCACCGTTTTGAAGGAATATCGTTTCCTTTTAGACATATCGCGCAACAAGGGCGCTTATCCTTTCCAGAAGTAATCCGTTGGACAGGATACTCTACATAGGCTTCATATTCTTCTATTGTGCATTGCGAAGCTTCGCCAAATCTCTCTGAAAAAATTATAAGTAAAAAAAGCTCACATTACATTTATTTGAAAATATAAATTAACAGCCGTAGTAGCAAAAAGCCTAACCAAGGAATATTACTGCTGTGTTTTTAGCCCTTTTCATTCTCCTTGTTTCTGGTTGACTGATAGAGGTGCTCGGCATTGAGGCAGTAGTATTTCTCCCTCTTTTTTGTGAGATTCCGGATACAGCTTTATTATTTTTCTTTGCTCCTTCTGCAGGTGGAGTTTCAATATCTGCATGTATGAGCTGTGGCACGCTGCTAGGTACAAGCTGGGCACTTCTGGGTAGCTCCGAATCAGGTTGGACAGGTAAATCGCAGAAAGTGTATTCTATCTCACCGATTTTTGCAAGGCCTACAAAAAATGAATACATACCAGATAGACATAGTATATGTTCAAAATTATCAACTAAATCTGAGACCCAAGTGTTATTTATATTGTAAACCTGAAAGTGTTTTCATTTTATCGACGGCAAAGCAAATGTGTTGCTCCTTTTCTACATAATCATCAAAGTTCCTTCGTATTGCTCTATCTGCCACTGTGAACTGGCCGATGGTTGTGTCATAGTTTATAAATAAAAACATATATCAACATTATTTACATAATTATCACGTACATAATTTAATTTATAAACTAACTTCAAAAAATTAACTGCTGCAAGTTTGACAAAAGTGAGTTTTAGGATTCTGGGGATGTACTTCACAATTAAAGTTGGTTTCCCTTTTCCTCCTAAACATTTCTCGTTGGGGTATCTCCAAGCTGTCGAGAATTGTGTGACTTCTTTGACTCATGTTCGTAAAATGAATCTGTAATATAGTCACACTTACAAGTCTGTAGAAATTTAATGCTTTAAAATTAGCTCTCTCTGTTTGTTTTACCTTTTTGCAAATTGAGCAAAGACTTTCACGGCACTCTGGGCAGTAGGCAACCGCTTGCATGGCAAGCATACAAATCCCACAACTAACTTTTACGTCTGAATAATTCGGTTTTCTGACGAAAACATCAATTGGCTTAACCTTCAGTTGAAAATTCGACGGCTTTACACTTAATTTGCAGATCCCACAAAAGTAAACTGGATCTACGAGTAAATAACACATTATTAAACTAGTTGGATTAAATTTAATGATTAATTTAGTTTCAATAAAATATAGACCTTCAGGATTAGTCTGAGTATAGCGGCTTTTAAAGTTTTCTAAGCACGCTTCGCTGCAAATTGAATGGAAGCAAGGGAGAGAAATGATTTCACTAGTTTCCTCTACTCTGCAACCTTCCACACATTTCAGCCAAGGTAAGTCGATCAATGATGTTGCACCCAAAGTCCGATTGAACTCGGAGTAAGCGGCATGTAGAAGGCAGGCAACTTGGCGGCATGTTCAACAGTGGTAATTTTCTTTGTTGAGCAAAACATCAGATGTTATTTTGTGTGTAAAAAACCCAAAACAAAAGAAAAGAACAAAGAAAAATTCCACTGTTTAACATGCCGCCCAAATTCTGGGGAGCCTGCAGTGAGCCTAATGCGTTACTTGAGATTCAGTCGGACCCCCTTGGTTGCACCTGTAAAAAGAATAGAATACGGATCGAATAATAGTGGGACCGCCCAACCCTCTATTTTGTATAAATATTCATGATTGTACTTACTAGAAGTTGCTACTGCCATTGTGTCATTGGATTCTTGGTTCGTCTCCATTATCTTCTGGTTGTATTTTCTGTGGTAAACTGCGAGCAGACGAAACGATTATTACCTCGGAGCTTCGCTATCTGGGAAGCTGAACTAACTAATGATAACTAAAAAGGTATAAACAACAACACAACATGAACACAACATGAATGATTAAAAAATTCTCTCCCGCTACATGTGGATAATTTTCAAGCTGAATGTTTTGATAATAAATAATAATCATTGAATTATTTTACGTTCTTACCAAGTTAAGTTAAATGCTCCACTCTAATTTTATTTAGGACGGAAAATTTGAAACAAATTGCTGAATTATTTCTATTTCCAGTATGCACCAGGAAATGGAAAACATGCAGGAGAAAGTCAACCACCAAAACCTAATTTGGTACACAACCCCACTGATATATTTTATGAATATTAATTACTTAATGCCAAACGGTGGTCAAAAAATAAATTAACTCAACACCACTCAAATCTACTTCTTTTAAGGTAAATAAGAAACAACTCAGTCTTTTTCGCAAGGAGGATTTGCCTATTTGAGCGAGAAATAGCGCCACTGAAGTCAGCATCATGTTTGTCTGGTCGGAAGTGTTGGCTGTATCAGCTTTCAGTTTCCCTTGCTGCTAAATTGGAGTAGGAATGCAGAGTGGAAAACAGTGGTTTCTATTAACAACAAGATGTGCTTCTCTTCTGGTTGATATTCGAACAAAATACCTATAAAGCAAGATAATGTATGCATACTTTTAGCATTTTTATATAAGCATATATCTCCTGCACAGTTTGGTTATAATGTGTGAAACTTGGGATTTCAATGCATAGCCGTGACTTATGTGGTTGAGTAGCAGCTCAACGTAAATGTAGCCGCAATGATGATGATTAAATGGACACACTCTTCTCCCTTTGCTACATTTGGTATTCCAGAACACCATCAGAATCTGACTGATTTTTTGGCATGCACAATGCGTACGGAGAGGGGAGCAGAAGAATATACTTTGTACAATAATTCTCATTCAGAAATATTCGCATTTACTGTCAGTACTGCGATAGAGCTGTTGTCTTGTTGAATGTTCGGATTGCGGAATTGAGATGTTGACTCAAAATATCAATCAGAACTTCGGCCTATGAAGCCGGGCATACTAAATGTGTAGCCAGATTTTGCAAATTATATTCTAGCAGATTAATCATGAATTAGATAATTTAAATTGTATATTATAAAATAATATATAGAGCATTAAGTCTCAACGCAGCGGTAATGGATCATTGCAACGTTGAAAGATAAGGTTTTTAATTATAATGATAAAAAATTTTTAAAAAATTTTTAAAAAATTTTAATGATCAAATTGTTTTGAAATCACCACAACTAGCTGTTTCAACTAAACTTATTTGCAATAAAGTATTAATAGAAAAAAATGGGATTTCAAGAGCAAGCTGTTTCCTTGCTGTGTATTTTACTTTTTCTGGAATACTTAAGTCAGCGTATGACGAAATGTGTAGTTGTAGTTGGACACATGATATGTTCTTACGAGATACGCTTTTGCATGCTAAGATATAACTTATTTAAGTCATAGTTGACGTTTGCACACAATTCATGAATTTGTACTTTGGATGCGGACTATTTGAGGTGCAGCCAAGAGCTCTCAGGATACAGACATGAATCTGAGCTACTTTCATTATTTACTTAATGAGAGATCCGCAAAGATGTGAATTAAAGTATGATTAAAGTATAACGTTGTATGTTATATTGAAAGAAATGTATAGGGTTTGCACACACAAGTAATAGCATAATGAAGTTTTAAGGAAATTAATTCTAAAAAGGTATAGATTTAAAACTTCCTAAGATTCATCTCCAGAATCATTAAGAAAATGTTGTAGCGTCGATACTCGTGAATCACTCACTGCTACCTGCTAGCGAGCAAAGTAAATCGCTCACTTACTCCACCAGCAGGGACACTTGTCGTTCCATAAGGTTCATCATATCGACATACAACTTATTTAACATAGTTTCTTCCCAACAAAACGTTCACTTGACGAGCTAACAATCGCCTTGCTCAGCAAGTGATGAGCCTAACATCCGATTGGAGGTCATGGAGTAGGCGAGTTTTAGAATGTGAGAATCTCCGGTCGACGGTTTCTCAAGTTTTGATTTCCCAGTCCTCATCTTACCAAATGCTGCTTGAATATATCATGTCGCAAATATCTCATGTGAATTTAAAAATGCCGGGAGTAGGATTCTATAAGGTGAAACTCTTTCTGTTGTTTGCAAGTTTTCATTTTAATGTGCTTTCATAATATTTGTGCATTAAACGTGAATATGTAAAAGCAGAAACATGAGCCTGCAAGTGTGTAATTGCAGTTTTACAGGAAACTACAGTTTTCAAATAATTTTACTTGTGTATAATGCGCACGAAATGTAATACTTTATTATTTAGTTACTACAACCCAATGCATAAACAGTGGCGGAACTATAGGTCCAGAGGCCCCGGTGCAAAACATACCTTGAAGGCCCCTTGTATATCTCAAATACCCGATGACTGAATTTTAACGACACTAAACTTTTATATGGTGCAAAAATATACATTGAGGTATTTCGCGAGCTGTCCCCATCGCATTATCTAGTATACATTTTATTGTTGCTTATTGAAGTAGCAACATGACCAACCCGAGATTGTTGTTCTAAAATTATCTATTTTGCAAACGCACCAGTAACTTCCCCTTTCTATATACAAGAAGCATTACAAAAGTGAAATCTTTGCCAAATAATACGTATAATGTTAGGTAAAATTGGAAATCAATGAGTGCAGACAAACGTTCTGTGGTAATGAATAATGTTCATTGTTTTGCTAAAGTTTGTTTTTGAAATGTAGCAATTGTTCACTGACAACAAAAGTATTGAAGTATTAAGTGTCGGTCATGTCACAACATTTTTCAAACGAAAAGGTGCGGAATCATATTTTTAAAAATTTACAGCATACCTTTGGCTTCGCGTTGTTTTGTGTAAAGTTAGTAACAATCTGCTGTTGTGTCTGGGCGGAACGGGTACTGGGGTACGACGTACCCCTGATTTCTAAAAACTCCCATATACTTGATAATTTTTTTAAAAATCATGTGATTTCTTCATAATACATGATAGTTGTGTACCACCCTGGTACCCAAACAATTTGGTTCCTGCGCCTATGGTTGGTGTAATACGTACATAGTGCATTTACATAAAAAACTCGCGGATTACTCATTCAGCACACATCATTTCACCTACACAATGTGCAAGTAATTGTAATTACGGAGAGTTTGGTTCTGAATATTCGTAAATGAGTACTCAAGTGCTTATTTAGTTCAGCTGTTTCAAATATTTCAAGCGTCACTTTAAAAAATTATACTAACAAAGGATTCCTATTCAGTTGTTCACCTTGCTTACGAGAAACAAACACAAGGTTTGAAAAACCTATACAGTGACTTTGAGTAATAGGTCTACATATATATAAAAATCCGACCAATTTTCAATAAAATATTTCAAATATTATTAGATACAATTGGTTGAAGCCACAAAACCACTAAATATTGTAAGTAGTTCAAAATCAAATAAAAAATTCTTCCTTGCCTCCGACCCGAGGGCCCCCCCAAACCCCCTGTGGACCCAGGGCCCCGGTGCGTCGCACCGGTTGTATGTAGTTCCGCCACTGTGCATGAATAAAATCCAACAGTAGCAAATATACTGATAAAATTATACATGAAAAAGCTTTTGTGTTTCATTAATTCTAAAATTATGAGTATTGACAAAACAACCAATCATGTTTTTCTTCTAAGAACAGTTTTTGAAAATCGAACATAGTTCACTGAACTAGTAAATATACATGTTGCAATTGATAGCAGTTAACTCAAATCAAATTCGGTTTTTTTCCAAAATGTCTTAAATTACGGATATACTACAATTGAATTCGTAAACTATCCATTCATACGCTTTTTTGTCAAAAAAGCATCCAGAACTAACTTGCTTTCACTACGAATAGCATATAAGTTAATAAATAACATATTAACAATTATAACAGGTAGTAGTTACGTAATTAATTAAGCCTTAAAGCCACTTGGAATTTAATGCTTGTAAAAACATTAAATATAGGTTTTGATCTACTACTACTTTAAAATAAAGTCTATTTTTTACGCAATAAAACGAAAACCAAAAGTATTGCGACGTTGCTTGCATTTTATTTGATGTATTTGTCTGTGAGAGGATGGACATCATTGAATTTGTGGCAGTAGTCAGGATAATAATCTTCGACAAGATTCCGAAAATCTTCGAAGCATCTACGAGCGGGATCTAGCATTGTTATTCTTTCTTTCTGGATTTTCTACGGACAACGTATAAATTCAAAATTTAAGCATGTTGCATGAGTATAATTGCAATGTTACGTAATGTATCTACCTTAAATGTGATAAAAGCTTGCATGAACATTTGCCGCAAAGCTTTATTGAGACCAAGAATGCTATAAAACGGGCATGATCGATTGGTAAGTCGGTACCTAATGTAGTCCAGGGTAAATGGCAGTTTTCCTCTTTGCACATTTGTCTAAAATGGTGAAAGCAAGCCAAAAAACGTTTTGTAAACCACATTATGATCATGGGTAAATATTAAAATTAATTTAAAGAAACTTACCGAGTACGGCTTCGCAAACCACCTCACTGTGTCAATATACGGAATTTCATACATTTCCATCAAGAACTTACAGGCTAAGGCAAAGTCTCGTGGGTTGTCGGGGTGCAATCTATTGTCTATTATATCCTGGGGAACGCCAACACTTGGAATCATAGCATCTATTTCCGCTTTGTCCCTGCAAAATGAACACTTCCAGTTTCCTTCCATCAAACGCTGCAATGTTGGTTGTGGTAGATGACAGCCTAGATGAAAACGTCGAGGACATGTATGGCAGACGATAAGATCAAGTCCCTCATCATTCGGTTTCTCACAAATCCTACATAGCTCAATGTCTGGAACTATAACTTCGTAGAGAGCTTCCGGTATGTATCCAATCACTTTCTTAAATTCACCTAAAATTTACAAATTTAGTTCAATTTATCCAGTTTTAGTTCAATTCGATTCTAATGTGATTATCAATTATGGTTTAAGTTACCAAAAATAGGATGCCGGAGTCGTCCTACCCGTCGTTTTTTAGCTAAAGATGAGCTTGAGAACGGGGAAGCATAAGTTAAAACCTTACGCTTTCTGTATTTTCCTCGTGGTCCTCGCAATATCTTCCTTTTTTCAAGGGGAGCCGAAACCACTGGAACGTTTACTTCAGCAGTCAAAGTCGGCATTCCACCCGGAGGTCTTAGACACAATCTCTTGCTTTGTTGTACTGAAGAACCTTTGGAACTTCCGGAAGTGCTAGGTAAAACTCTTATTGAAAGAGTAGTATCATTTGAGGGTACCTGAGCATCTGTTACCTCCCGTTCACATCCCCTCAGGGATGCCACTTGTATACTAGTGCTTTGATTGGTGCCTCCATTATTGTAAGTGGTAGCTTCCAACGGATGTTGTGTGAGAACCACTGGAATAAGTGGCTCTGTTTCTGGATTACACTGGGTGTACTCAATCCTTCCAAAAGTGTTCAATTCTAAAATAAACATAAACATCACAGAATATTAAAACTATAAGGCTGTGCATTTAAGAGTGAAATGCGTTTGTTTTACCTGGCAACTTATATCTCCCTGTACAGTTAAAGCGAAAGTGTTGTTCTTTAGCCACAAAATCATCATACATCAATCGTATTTTAGTGTCAAGCTCGGAAAACGTTCCCAGATATGGTGCAAATTTCCTTCGTAGCAAGAATTACAATAATTTAAAATGTGATTATTATAATAAATTATTATAATAACTTACTTCGCAACGTTCACTGCTGCTGAAGCATCACGACCAGCCACCACCTCAACAACCTCCGAGATAGTGAGAGCCTTCGCCCTTGCAATCGAGACATCGAGAAGTTTTCCTTTTAACTCGTCGCACTTTGATGAGTACAGGGATTTGGCATTTTCCTGTAGCTGTTTTTTTCGCTTTTTCAACTCAGATTCCATCCTACAAAATTAAAGTAAATGATAATTATTAATTTCACTAGTGAAATTCTGATCAAGTATGATAATGACCTACCAAGCAAACACTTGCTCAATGCGGCTATCTGCCGCTTCCTTTTCGGATAGAAGCTCCAGTCGCTTCTCTTCCAACTCTTTTTCTGCAGTTGCACATGCTTCCAGTAGTTTCCTTAAAATATTCATTGTGGATAATTATTAGTTCATTCAAGATCTAAACAAGTGCATATGTCTGGGTTTGAAATAAATTATTATTCACCTTGCATTGTCCCCTTTGGTCTTCAAATATTCGAGTCCGTCTTGTAACACACGTATTTCATGTCCATCATGGTCAGTTCGGCACTCCTTACATAGTTTACGTGCACATTCAATGCAATAAAAGCATTTAATGCTTTTTCCGTGAGATTCACAATACAGGTCCTTACTCAGAAGTTTACTTAGCCCCTCATGCTTGAGAGGTTCCAAATCTTCTTGAAAAGTGTGCGATTGACATATTGGGTCATAGCGTTTGTTCTAAGAAGCAATTTAAAAAATAACATTATTTATCCAAAAAGAAATTAACATGTTTGCGTGATACATTCGTCAATTTACCTGCTTACAAACATCACAGAGACATTTCGCGCAATCGCTGCAATACGCGATGACGGGATGGACTTTTTTTTTATTACGAATGCATTTACCGCATTCCAGTTCCACGTCGTTGATATCCTTCTTTTTAGGGAAAACTTTGCTCAGCACGATTTTTTGATCTAAGTCGGCAGGATCTACAAGCAGTCTGCATATTTTACAATATAGTTTTCCAGCTAAGAAAATGAAAAGGAAAAATTACTTCGATTCTTAACCAAATCATTCTAGATATACAACCATGAGCCTAGCTGTTAGTCATTCAACTTTTTGTTGAATTGCAAATTAAATCTTACCTGTTGTGCTAGCGTCTCCTCGGCTTAAGAATTTTTTCTTACACTCTTCTTTGCATATTGAATGAAAACACGTTAATAAAATAACTTCGGAGTTTTCATCCTCAATTTGACATCCCTCGACGCACCTCATCCACGGAAGTTTACTCGCGTTACTTCCAACTAAAAAGAAAGCCAGGATGCATAATTCTGCTACATTTATCTTGCACATAGGGACAGATTAATTAGCAACTACCAGTTGTTGCAATTAGGTCACCTGATGTCAGGTTACTTCCGGATGCTTCAGGACCACTCATTTTCCCTTTTGTTACAGTTTCATTTTATGGGAAGGTAAGGGATGAAAAATATGGCTAGATTGGTTTCAGAGGTAGCTATCACTTGCAAATCTGAGTTGAAACCGATTTGTCAACAGTTAAATATTTAGTTATGTTCTCAAAATGCACCGTTTGCGTTTTATTGAGTTAATTACGTTTAAAAAGCACGTAAAGTACTCACTAATATTCTTTCACAATTCAAATAATTCCTTTTCGTTACTCGCAAGGTACACACACAAATCACAACGATGCTCAATTTGATGTGGTTCTAGACATTCATACGGGTCACTTTGTTTAATAACCAGTTTTCTTTTGCATTTTGAAAAAAATGCTAGTAACATTAAAACTTTACGTAACAGAGTCAATATTTTCAAGCGAATGTAAACACAACCAAACCACTTCTGCCGGAAATTTTAAGTGAGCTGTAGCGCCACAGAAGAAAACAGATGCTCTGAGCTTGATTTTGCCTATTGCAGCATTTAGAGTTTCGCTAGGCTCATGACTGCAAGATTCGCAAGTCAACCAGAGCTGAATAGTGGATATATGTATTTTAAGGATCTGGAAAACAACGCCAATACACCCATATAGAATTTGTAAATCATTTTTTGCATGGTCTTCATACTCATTTATTATTTAGCTTGTCGCTTGCTCCTCACAAGTAATAACGCAATTTGTTCACAGAGATATTACTTTTTAGCAAGCCTACATAAATTTTCATGCTTTTAAATTTTTGCTCTTGGGTTTAGCCAGATCTCTGCAAAAGAAAATAGATTGCTTCTTGGTGTACAAACGGGAACAGATCACTTGGAATCTACTCTACGTCATAAGACACGCTTGCGATGCATAGAAAGACAATATAATGGTAAAGTACATACCTGTATATACGAAGTAAAGTTCCAGGAGACATGGCCAATTTGGCTAATATATTGGCTAAATTGGCTTCCTCATGATAGACGTGTTGTAGTTTCCTACATAAGGAATGAAAAATATTTCCAAATTGGATATGTAGCGTCTCATACATCAACGGATGGTAATTTCGAAAAACTTATTGCCTCAACGAAATAAAAATTCAAAATCACTTTTTTATTTATGCTGAGATTACAGTGTATAAGAAAAATTTAGTGCTTAAATTAAATAAATAGTGCTTAAATAGGTAGGAAAACTTTCTGTACTCATTGAATTACACTAATTTAAGAAGTACTTACTTAAAGTGAAGAGAATTTTCATAAATTTGTCCTTTTTAATCTAAAGTGTCACCCCTGGCAAATTTTACGATTTTCTTAAACTTCCAACAGCTACAGCTCCGGGCTAGACACAGTTACCACCTAGCTGAGGGTGTCATTTTGAAGCCAAGGAGCTGGTTTCTACTCGTGTTGCAATACCTAAGGGGTAACTTTGTGCAGAAAGCCTGTAGAAGTACAAATATGCCGTTTTGGCCATATAACGTTGGTCCTGTTGGCAAAAACGGTCTTCAACTCCATACGGTTTTATTTTTTTAACTTTAAGTTAACTTTATGAGCCAAAATTTGCCTTTCGGCGACTATGTGCTACACCACTTTTCCATTTCAAGAAAAGTCGTACATCGTAATGCAGCTGATGATAGGGTACAACATTGCAAAAGGTATTCATATTTTACTTTTGCGATATCCACTAGCTATACCGTAACCAATTTGGTAATAAGGTTAGCATATTGGACATGATTCATGGGACTGACGTATAAGCAAATACATATATATAAGCAGGCAGCAACCAAATCTCACTGCAATCATGTCGTGCTACTAAACCCAGTTGCAAGCAGTCTACCAAAGTCCATGCAGAGCGGCCACTATAGCTAGATAAAGCGTGGAAAAACTTCTTGATTTACCCCAAAAAAAGTAATTCCACCAATGAGAGCAGAGGGATTTCATTTGCACCATGCCTTTGGGGCATTTCAAGTTCTTCTACGCTTGATCAAGGTGTAGCGGCCGCACTGAGTCCATGAGTTTTGAATATGCCTAACACTAAACGTTCTTTGCATTAGCAGATTGCAGTTATGAATAATTTCTAGTTCATGTGTATTTGCGTTTAATACGTTATTAAAAATCATCGTCAATCATATCTATACAAAATTTAAAAGTGTCCGGAAACAATCATATAATTATAAATCATGTAAAAAGACTGCGACGAGCCAGGTTTCATATGACATCAACAAGCCTAAATTTTTTGGTCGCACGAATACACTGACATATTCAGGATATATGTAATAAACTGCAAACTAAGCAAGAGTCCACCTTTTTTCTCAATCTGAGGAACATGAATATGTATCGCAAAAATGGTATAGCTTGCTGACTCTAGGTGGTTCCATTTCCTAGCTTAGTTCTTGCAAGACAAAGCTATGCTTTGAATATTTGCACTAAACCAACGAGATTTTCATCTATTCCGAAAGACTATAAGCTAAATCCTTTTTCTGAAACATGAATAATTTTCATGTGTCCGTAACGTGGAAGATCCTTAATATATATTACTGTTGAAGTGGTGAAAGTTACTAAAAATATTATTATATGATTGCACATTTCATAAACTATCCTCAATAAATTTGAATCGATGTAAATAAGTAGCGTTAAGGTGTCCGGGTAATAACTCCCAATAAATTTATGATGCATGCATTTGTGAACACTTGACTTTCCTTTCTTCCTTGTATGTTTTACTATTAGCTCATAGTTTGCATTTTGCAAAGACGGTACAAGTTTGTTAATGTGGTAACGGGTCAAAATTTTCCAAAACATTTGGTCATTGAAAGGGTATTCAGGATTTTGCTGATGTTCTGGAGGAGGAAGAGTTTTTGGTGGACATGCAAATTTTGGGGTGCTCAGTCTGGGAGTTAGTTTTTGCGAGAATACAATACAGAATTGAATATGGAAAAGGAAGAGGAGACCTTTATTTGGATTTAATTAAACTTTAAAAAGGAAAGACAAAGGAAGTTTCGTGCATGATTATATAATGTCGCTTTCAATTCACTTTTTCGTATGTGATTTTTCCAAATACGGATTGATTTATTAAAAATTTGATATATTTCATTGTAAACGCAATAATAGTAGTGACTAAAATTTGGTTTAGCAAGCTGGATTTAAGAAATTTGACGTTTGTTTTACATGCACACGATCAAATATGGACAGTGACTCTTTTGTAAGCATACATAATGCACAAAATCCAGCAGCATACCAAATCGCTTACTTAATATATTAGTCAACCGGAGGTGCTATAGAACGGAGAAGTAACTAATCTGCTTGTAACTAAACTGAACTCATACAATCCACACATACTCTCTCGGAAAAACACGATTTGTTCCTTGGTTTAGAGCTCAAGATGTTTCAGGAAGGTTGCTTGCAGTGTTCGGAAATTGCCGGCAATATTAGTATTTTGCCACTGACTGGTTATAAATGGCAATATTGACAATATTGACTGGTTATGTTTGACAATATTTCCCCATATAAAATACATGGATATGGATATGTAGTAGGACAATGGCATAGGCAACTACATTTTCCCTATTACAGTGAATAGTTTGGATTTAAAGCTTTTAAATGATCACGTTTTGAGTTAATGTTAGTGTCGTGTACCAAGGAGCATGAAAAACATTGATATTACTCTATCTAATTAAAAATTTAAATTTTGACACTTATTGTCAATATTGCCGACAATAATTCCTTATTTTGTCAGTCAATTGCCAGTAATGCCGGCCATTGCAGTCATGCCATTTATTGCCATTCCGAACACTGGTTGCTTGCATCATCTGTGCTCAGTCCAAGAACTGACCGATTTATCTATTTGTTTACCAGCCAGATCATGAAGATGGTTCTGGTCCCTCCCGTATCCTCCTCTTTGTTACGATTGCTACGCAAGTCAACTGGACCAGTAGCATTATGCGAAACAAAGTTAAGTAAGAAAGAAGTATTCTGAGTACACTGACTTTCATGCATTACAGTCATTAGACAGTGATATGAACTTATAAATGCAATTATTATGGATACAAATTACTGGCAGCTTTGAAAGCGTTTGTTTTTAAATAATTTAGTGATGGTTTATATTTGTTTTGAAACCCAAATTTTTCATTTGGTTAAAAAATATGTTTCTACTCATGCATAAGTAAAAATGCAGCAGTCAATCTAACTTCTAACTAGGCTTTCGTTTTTCTTGCAAATCATGATTAATAAACAAGCAGGCCAAGATTTTAATTTCAACTATAGATACCATTATAATAGTTAACATTTCATGTTGTATTTATTATGTGTCATCGCTGCATTAAATTGTCAGCAATATTCTCATTAAGTCGCAAGAGGAATTATGTATTAGATGACATTATCAAAGAAAGCATAAATGAAAACGAATTTAATTTTTATCCTCCTGATTCAATAATTATGAATTCTTGTCATAATTTTATTTTAATTATTTACTTTTGATTTTTTATTGTGTTCTGATCCTACTTGATTTGCGATTGCATAGAATTTTAAATTTTTTTTTATGTTAATCATTTCATTTCCAGAAACTAAAAACAGAAATTGGTGTAACATTAGTTGGCACTGTGACATTGGTTACAAACATATTCCGAATAGGATGAAATATGTATTTTAATATTCCATAGTAAAATTTTAGACTGCTTCATCTTCACCGCCCAATTCATCCACCCACTCATCCAAAGCTGCGGAATTCTTTCAATGATATCATCCAGCTCCTTTTCTGTCAAGCAAGTGGAAAGAGCAACTGCAGTCATTTTGACAGAGTTTTCATAGACCCGACTACACAATGTAATTCCTGTATTGGTTTGCTGTGGGGTAAATGCAAGAATATCGACAACGTTCGCCGTTTTCATAAAACGAAACTTTGTTTTTGACACGGGTACGTTGCTAAATAACAAGGGCATTCTTCCTCTGCCCATTAAAAAAGGCTGAAAGGGCATCGCCTGCCTTCCCATCAATCTCTCTATTAGGAAGAAAAGTGGTACCCAGGGGCCTGTGAGACCTTTCCATGATTCTGTTTATGAAGTTTTTATTCCTTCAAGTGCAGTTTGGAGAAAAAAACTGTTATCCGGTTTTGTGGACTTATGTTGGGATAAGGAAGTAGAGCGACTACTTCTGCAATCGACACCTTCTTCGTTACACGTTCTCCACGCAAAACTTCTAGAGCTGCAGAGACAAACGCGTTTTCGAGAGAATGGTAGGTATTGTCGGATGATTCAGCAGCTTTCTGAGTGTTTTTAGAGCTCCCAAGTCCATTGATTTCGTCCAAGAATAGTTCAAGACAGTTTTGTTGGACATATCAGTCTCTTCTTAGGGGCAGGAGTTGTGGCTGAGTTGCACTTTTTTTTGGATTTTGGAAAAGCTGACTTAAGGACTGTTGAGGACTGTTCCTTTTGAGGACTGCTGAGGACTGTTGAGGACTGTTCGAATTTAGGACTGTTAAGGACTGTTGAGGACTGTTCCTTTTGAGGACTGCTGAGGACTGTTCGATTTGAGGACTGTTCGAATTGAGGACTGTTGAGGACAGTTCGAATTGAGGACTGTTCCTTTTGACGACTGAGGACTGTTGAGGATTGACGACTTGAGGACTGTTCCTTTTGACGACTGCTGAGGATTGTTGAGGACTGTTCCTTTTGACGACTGCTGAGGACTGTTCCTTTTGAGGACTGCTGAGGACTGTTCGAATTGAGGACTGTTGAGGACTGTTCGAATTGAGGACTGTTGAGGACTGTTGAGGACTGTTCGAATTGAGGACTGCTGAGGACTGTTCGAATTGAGGACTGTTGAGGACTGTTCGAATTGAGGACTGTTGAGGACTGTTGAGGACTGCTCGAATTGAGGACTGTTGAGGACTGTTCGAATTGAGGACTGTTGAGGACTGTTCGAATTGAGGACTGTTGAGGACTGTTCGAATTGAGGACTGCTGAGGACTGTTCGAATTGAGGACTGTTGACGACTGTTGAGGACTGTTCGAATTGAGGACTGTTGAGGACTGTTCGAATTGAGGACTGTTGAGGACTGCTCGAATTGAGGACTGTTGAGGACTGTTTAGGACTGTTCTTTTTGAGGAATGTTTAGGACTGTTCCTTTTGAGGACTGTTGAGGACTGTTCGAATTAAGGACTATTGAGGACTGTTGAGGACTGTTCGAATTGAGGACTGCTGAGGACTGTTCGAGTTGAGGACTGTTGAGGACTTTTCGAATTGAGGACTGTTGAGGACTGTTCGAATTGAGGACTGTTGAGGAATGTTCCTTTTGTGGACTGTTGAGGACTGTTCGAATTGAGGACTGTTGAGGACTGTTCCTTTTGAGGACTGCTGAGGACTGTTCCTTTTGAGGACTGTTCCTTTTGAGGACTGTTGAGGACTGTTCGAATCGAATCACCTGCTCATTCTCCACCTTCCCAGGAACCGTGGCAGCAAAGCAACTTAATAAAGCTCAAGTCAAGAGGAGACTCCTAAGGGGCCGTCCATTTCAAACGTAACGCTTAAATTGAAAATTTTCAGGGCCACCCACCCACCCTTGCAACGCTTATGTCACGCTGGCTTAAACCCAACCACACCC
>LJIJ01003428.1:0-19157 GCA_001718145.1 Orchesella cincta | reverse complement strand
GTTGTTATCAGCAAGGAAATGACTTTGACAAATAGAAAACGAAATAATCTGCCAAAGCTCTATCAAACTGAAACGTACAAAATACTAAAGCCAAATATAGCATGAATATTTTTTGATTCTTTTTGTCATTTAAACGGACGTCTGGTGGTTCAGTTTCCTATGCGGAAACAATATGTCATAACTTTTCACGGTTGAGCTACAAATTGCAAGAATTTGAATGTAACGTATGAGTGTAATTTTGATCAAGAACGATATTGATTTATGTTTTTGAATTTCGAAAAGCTGTATGAAATCAATAGATATTTTTACTCAAACTTCTGTACTTCAAATTTCACACAGCGTTGCGAATCTGTCTAATGAGGGAATCGCTGAAAACGATCACTTATTTTCCAGACAAAAAACTATAAAAAAACTTATTCGAGTTCAACCATGGGCCGAGAAAGTAACTTGGCGATTTTATCAGCAAAACAAAACGAAAGAACTTCAGACAGTATCATTGCACCCAAAGAAATTTGACGCTGTATAAGCTAGATGCCACACAGAGGCCATTATAATTCTTAAGTTACAACTTACTGCTCTTTGAGTTGTTTTTGAAATGCTTGATTTCATTGTCTTTAACACAAAATTAATTAACCTTAAATCACGAGACAAAATTGTTCGTGAAAAATACGATTTTCAATCCTCTAATTTTGCCATAGGCCTCCCCAAGTCACTTACGGCACTGTTTGTGTGTAACCCAAATACTCGATTATTTCATGAATGTGAAGTTCTGAGCAAGACTTGTAAATCTGCGGCAAAGTAATTTGTAAATATGTTACATTGTTGCTGCAGAGTGAAATATTATATTGTTGCTGTCCCAGTGTACGCATCATTTCATCCATTTTGCTTTGACAAAGCTTACAAGTACGTAGACATTTTTGGTTTAGATGAGAACACAGAAAATCTTTGTTTATTCCAATAAGATCTAAAATAAAACTTTTGTGGCGATCTATGTTCCAAAAATTGGACAGGACAATATGACCGAGCAACATGGACGCCATTTGGGATTTTGTGATATCAAAAGCTTTACAAACAGTACGTTTTTCTGGCAGCCATGTACAATGTCTCTTTTATCTAGTACGGGCTTCCCATCAAGAATGTGGCCTTGGCATCTAATGCGATCACCGAAGGCGTGTTTTCCATCCGTCATTACGAAATAATATACACATCCAAGTGCAAAAATATCCGATTCAGATGTCTGTTAAAGCAATGAAGAAACAACCATTAAATGTTCAAATTAATATAAAAATGCCATAAAAATGGGTCTTTTATATCATCATCATCATCATCATTTTAAATCATTTCAAGTTTTCAAGCGTTGTAGTTTTAACTTACGAATCTGCATAAGCGGGGATTCCCTTGCAGTGCTTCGGTTAAAATTTCAGGTGCTACCCATCCTTGTGTACCGCCAATGGAAGAAGTGGAAACAAAGCTTCTATCATCTTTGATTTTTCGGCTCAATCCAAAGTCTGAAATCTTAAACCTTCTCGGGGTGAAGGGAAGCAAAAGACAGGTTTCTGGCTTGAGATCCCGGTGAACTATTCTCTGTTCAAGTTGCCAATCCAGATCAACCGTTGAATGTCTTAGGTCTTCCCGAAAAGATATGTCAAATGACTTGGCAGAAAGAAGAAAACTTGTGGTTACGGCCTCTCATAATAAATGTTAGGTGCCCTTCTAAATTTTATGTGATTTAGCTTATAGTGATGTTATATCATTAATGTCTTCTTTTTACCTTAAAAAAATTAAGCTGTTTAAGTTCATTGAGTTTGCGTCGTGGTTCCTGATAAAGATTAAGAAGTCCTCGAAAACAATTCTCATTAACCTGTTGGGTATTGACGGTGTCAATTAGTTTTTCAAGTAAAGAGTTACTCTTGTTTTTCTCAACAGTCTGGTTATCCATTTCCATTGGGTAACATGGATCTGTTGTTTCATCAATGGAAATAAAAGAGATGCGCAAACTGTCAATCGCTTCAATCGCTTGATAATGAGGTGTGAAATTCTCATAGAATGGAAGCAATCTTTGGTCATCCCTGATATTTTCAAAACATTTCCAGATTGTTGGAATTAGGAATGGAAATCTGGTCTTCGTCCAGAAATTAAGAATTTCATCTGCTGAATTTTCATTCTCAATCCCATGTGCTTGTCTTAAGGTAAGGCTGTTGAACAGCCCGATTATATTGATGAGATCCACGATCGAATCAGGGTTGGTCGTTTGCAATTGGTTATTTATAATCTGAGAAAGGAGGGGAGCATCAAGGTGCTTCATCCAGTTTAGTGTTGCTGAGGGGTGGCCTAGAACGTAAGTTGAATACGTGTCTAATCGTTGAATGCAGTTGTTTATATTGTTTGCCTTTTCTTGACTGGCATCTGCCACTAGCCCAACAAACTGCAGCGCTTTTTTGCTTGACCAAAATGTATGATGGCTCAAGAGTGACTCTGCGATAGGACGTTGCATTGGATCTGCATGAATCATGCTAATAACAATGCAAACATTTGAAGGCAATACGGATGTAACGTGATCCAGAGAAACGATGGGGTTATTTTCTAATATGTTGCCTGGACGCCGTAGTACGCTGCCGAATGGATGTTTCCCTTCCGTCATAACAAAATAGTACACACATCCAAGAGAAAACACATCAGAAGCGGGAGTCTGTTAAAAGCAAATTATTCGGTAAGGGTATAAAAAAAGTGTGGAACCCAGCCCTTTTAAATCTACGTATTGTTTAATTACGCTCTAGAAGACTAAGCATCGGTGTTAAATTCCAATCCTACCTGATTTACAGTCTCAATGTTTCACCAACTGGCACAAAATATTTATTCACAGTAAATTTGTAATTTGTAAAGTGGGGATCTGAAGTTTGCTAGTGAAAATATAAGATCAGTCAGTCAGGATGCAGAAAAACACCCACCAAAATCTCGTACGAATTGCCATTGTGTCAAATGTAGTAAATTATTTGAAATTATTACTCCTGATATCTGGAGAAACTAAATAGGGGTTTAAATTAGCTTTAACCTGAATTAAAGTAATGAGGCATGGGCATCCCCAAAGGTAAAGTTTTGACATATTTTGTTCAATATTAGGGCCACTTGGTTGCTCGTTTTTAACATTATTCTTTTTTACTGAACAATTTATAACTAAATGCTATTATATTAAAGATAATAAAAGATAGCTGTATTCTAGAGAGACAAACCTATTTGTTATACGCACATGGCAAAAATGCTGACAATGACTTACGAAACTAACAGTATACGTAACTGTAGAAGGACTCACCATTGTTACTTCATTGTACTCCTTACGGGGATCAAAGTCATGCAAAAGTTCGGGTGCCATCCAGCCAACAACGTCACATTCTAAGGCAGTGACCGTGCTTCGGCTGAAATTTAGTTTCATTCTTGGGCGCAAGTCCGACACCTTTACTTGAATATTCCGTCCATGGCCTGAACGTAGAAGAATATTAGTTGGTTTCAAGTTCCCGTGTGTAATTTGGTTGTCATGAAGAAATCCAATCCCTGTTGTAGCCTGCCGGAGAATCTCTATAGAATAGTTCATTGGCTGCTTTTGATTGACCCAATCATGCAGTGAAATGTCGCACAACTCCATCCCAAAAATGAATCGGTTGTAGTTAATTTCTTTTGCAAAGAAAACCCTTAGTACATTTTCATGCTCTCTCAAACTTATCAATTGACCCGTTTCTGATGTAGCTTGTTCCATTTGCAATAGCTTGGCTGAAATGGATTTTACTGCTACGTGTTTACCGTCATACATGACTTTGCGCACCACGTTGTCATACCGTCCTCTTCCCAACAACTTAGCTTCATCTAAAGACAATAGCAGATTTGCCATTTTGTCAAAACCATTGTCGTCATTCTTTGTATCCTTTGAAATGTTGACCTTAGTTGAGCCGTTGGAATCATTGCCATTGGAATCGTTTAGCACCAGTTTCTCTTTAAAAGTTGCAGTTAGATCGAAGAGGTTGAAGCTGTTTGTTTTTTCTTCCAATTTGGTTGTCATCAAAATATCTGCGGCCTGTACCTGATTGGTCTCCAACAGTGCGGACAATAGCTTTTGGTAACCACGGTTGCCTGAAACTATTATTTCATAAAATCTACGGGCCCGATCTGCCCCATCACCACCAGGTTGACTCTAAATAAAATAATATTCAGGCTCCAATTAACAATTTAGAGTGACCAATTTTTGTTTTTAAACAATTATATACTGCTGAAAAATTTAAATCATATTGTACGCTACTTAAACGAAGGTTTATAATTCCATGAGACATGCTCGTACAGTTCTTCGCAAGTAATAATGACTAATTAAAGTCATGACATTATCGATTGGTTTTATGTCTCAGTATCTAGACTATCGACAATAATAATCGCGGAACTTGACTATAATTTCCTTAAATAAATGAACTTTAAACGTGTGTTTAAATACATGTTTAATAAAATCTTACCAGTTCGTCAGCTTCCTCTTCACTAATATTACCCAACACGACCAGTTTATTCAGAAACTTGTAACTGCAGGTTGTGTACTTTATCAACTCTTCCAACTTGGTAGTTAATATTTGCTGCTCCTCTTCCTTCATTGTGTAGTCGACGTTACGGGGAACTAATATGTATTCACTGCTTAAATGATTGTTAATGTGTTACTTGTTGGGTTAAAGAAATTTATTTTCAAATTACTCGATAAATGTATGTAAGGCAACGCGATAGTATCAGTGGTTATTTGTTTGTTTCAGAGAGACTATTACGAACAAATAAAGAAGACCTTTGCAGCTGACCACATACGTCTAGTATAAGTATTTTCATGTCGTTCTGTTAAACGTGCGCATGTAGTTTACCTTGAAGTAGGTGTACTCTTTTCTGGATTATATTCTTATGAGGGAACATATAACCTGGTTGAGCTCCGATAAACCTGAAACTGAGTGTGTATGTTCAATTTACCTGTCTTATCACGCATATTGAGTATAGCACGCAAGTCTACTTGGGCACTTCTATCGATTTTTGAAAAATCTACAAAAAATTGTTTTCTTAACAGATTAATAGTATTAATATTAATAGCATGGGAAAGTTATTCGCAAATGTCGTACTATATGTCAATTCAACACACAAAAGTCACGAATCTCAGGCTAACAAAAATAAGTATGCTCCACAGTTACTCCAAGAAGTGAAGTCCATAATCCTAAAAAACTTTGTGTGCCCAAGTGTCCTAGTTGAAGCTATACTGTATTCCAAAATTTTGGGACGAAATGCAAATTTCACCGAAACTATACAAGATAAAGACTAAATTCTTTTGCATTTTGTAGCGCGTACTTGAATCCCCACAGCTTTTCAAAATCAGCTTTCTGCATTAACAGATATCGAAAAGGTGACAACTCTCCAAACTCGTAGATGGTGACCCAAGGCCCCACTCAAGTTTGACCCGTGTTTTCTCAAAATTGGTGAAAGATATTTAAATTTTAACAACGAATCTAGATTCTACGCCTCAAACTACATACAGCTTTACGAAATTGTATTTCTAGAACATGCCGATTTGGCATTAAAGACATTGGCGTCACCCATTCGATAATGTCGTCAAAAACCTATTTAAATTTGACACTTTTAACAAGCTATATGTATTTTGAGTCGTAAAATCTAGATCCGTTGTCAGAATGTAAATATTATACACCGCCTTTGGAGAAAAACGTGGTTCAAAGTTTAAGGGTAGGGCCTTGGGTCACCATCTACCAGTTGCAGCTAAGCAGGCAGATACTGATGCCGGGCAGCAGAATCCTGCTGCCGTTTGGGCAGCAGAATCTTGCTGCCCGGTAGCAGAAATTCTGCCTGCCCTATACATGGACAGGATAGGACACGGCAGCAGAATTCTGCTACCCTAACCGTTTTCCATGCGGTTGAATGGAGGTTTAGGAAAAAATTTCACTCCCGTCGAAGAGCGTACCCGAATTGCCTTTGAAACTTTAATATCAACCTTCTTCAACCGTTTTTTGAAACTTGTCGGCCTATCCTGCCTGTGTTACAGGCTGAGTGACGATTTGGGAAGGCAGCAGAATTCTGGCTGCCGGGCAGCAATATTCTGCTGGCCTTGTATTCTGTCCATTTATAGGGCAGGCAGAATTCCCGCTGCCGGGCAGCAATATTCTGCTGCCGCAAACGGCAGGCAGGATTTCTGCTGCCCGGCAGCAGTATCTGCCTGCCTAGCTGCAACTGTCTACGAGTTTGGAGAGTTGTCACCTTTTCGATATCTGTTAATGCAGAAAGCTGATTTTGAAAAGCTGTGGGGATTCAAGTACGCGCTACAAAATGCAAAAGAATTTAGTCTTTTATCTTGTATAGTTTCGGAGAAATTTTGCATTCGTCCCAAAATTTTGGAATACAGTATAGCTTCAACTAGGGGGCACTTGGGCACACAAAGTTTTTAGGATTATGGACTTCACTTCTTGGAGTAACTGTGCAGCATACTTATTTTTGTTAGCCTGAGATTCGTGACTTTTATGTGTTCAATTGACATATAGTACGACAAATGCGGCGAGAGAAATAATCAATATATTTTATTTCATAGTGTACTTTCGTAAAAACCAAAAGTAAACATGTGAATCAATCAAATAATTCTAGAAATAAAGGTCAAAAAGGTATATACACAAATAGTGGTTATATTTGTGAACAACCAGTTGCAACTAAGTACGCGAATTCCAGTTGGAGCTAGGTATGCGAATTCCAGTTGGAGCTAGGTATGCGAATTCCAGTTGCAGCTAGGTAGGTAAATTCTGCTACCTTTAGCATGGAGAGGATAGAAAACGGCAGCAGAATTCTGCTACCCTACCGTTTTCATACGGTTGATGGAGGCTTAGAAAAAAACTTTCAGCTCCAGTTGAAAGAGCGTACCCAAACTAGCCGGGAAGCACTTCTTCTTCAACTGGTTGTTTGAAACTTCGCCTATCCTGTCCATGTTAGCAGGTAGGTAGCAGATTTCGCCTACCTAGCCACAACTGAAAACATCTAAAATGCATTTGCCGTATGCTGTAACTTTCCCATTCTAAGTCCCCTAAGAAAAACAAAAATTTTCAGGTTTTTCAAAAATCGATAAACGTGCTCACAGACTTGATACTCAGGATGCGGGATAAGACACGTAAATTGAACATATTTATTCCAAATTTCAGGTCAATCGGAGCTCAACCAGGTTATATGTTTCCTCGTTTGTTTGAGTAAAACATTCCATATTAATAAGTACAAGCTACCATCTGATATATGAATGACAATTTACACGTACGTATTTACGTCTTGCTTGTATGCATGCTTAGATGCATGTATCTTGCTTGTGAAATGCTGAAACAGTTTTACATTGCAGTAAATTTGTTATGAGATATTGTCGCAAGAACTTATTACTGCAATTGACAACAGTTTATTCAAAATACAAAAACGACATTCTACCTACACAGATTTTGTGAATGCGTCATCTGATTTTGATTGAAGCCCATATTATCAACTTGTAAAGAAGCGGAGAGCTTATCGGTTTGCTTTTTCTCTCTGTCCGTGTCTGTGTGTGCAAATAATGGATTCCGATATGAAGTTTTAATCGATTAGAAAATAGAAAAAGCAGTATTTTTATATCAATTCAAACATTAATTCTTAATTCATATCATTTAGTTTTTGGGTTGATTGTTGAGAAAACTTTTATATGATAATTTTAAATCCCAAATTTCCAACCACTGCGAGTTGCAGTTGTACCATGGAACACTTCAGGAGCATTTTGACATAAAGATTATATGACATAAAACCTGGAGGAAGTTCACTTGTGCACATGTGACCTACCTTGAACCTTCATATATATTTCATAGGCGGTTAAATTGATATGATTTGCTGTATATCCTGTAAGCTATGGTTGCAATTTCATCGTTGCAAGTTCTCGATATTCCTTCCTAATTAGTTTATTGATATACGACAATGTCGATTTACACCATATCGGATATGCTGCCAAAACCATAAAAATTCGCAATGTTGTTGAGGAAAAATATTGTTATTAGTCGAAATTGTCGATTTTGATGGCTTGAATATATTTCCTGCATACTGGTACAAAAACCCTTAACTATAACTTCTTTTAATGTTAAAAATATTGTTGCTTTAAAAATATATTGACAATGTAATGTAGTATATCGGCAGCAGTATATCCACTGTACTTTTAGTTTTTACAAAGGAGCTGGTTTAATATTATTTCAGCTGCGTGCAGTCGATGATTTGGATCCCTTTCAATCATCCGATGCACTAGAGTTGAACCTTGAGCCGTTAACTTATCAAATTTAAACTTATTATCCAATAGACATCTCGGAGAGTTGAAAAAGTTTCCAAAAAGTAGTTGACCACCAGTCAACACAAAATAGAATATACAACCTAATGAAAATACGTCAGACGCAAAAGTCTTCCGGTTAAATAAAACAAACCCTCTTATTAATATGTTTATCACATTATTTACATAGCACTTTTATTTTTATATTTACCAATTTTTCATTAATCTCTTTTTGTACAGCTTTTACTGAGCGGCAGTTTTCGGGACCATATTTTTCCATGATTTTCAGTATTTCAGGTGCCATCCATCCAAGAGCTTCATCCATCAATAATGAAACTCTGCGGTAACTCAACTTATCCACACCGTCAACAGGTTTGCCTACCCTCAAATCAGCAATTTTTACTCGAACAACGTTTGTTGAAATCTTGCAAAACACCACATTTTCAGGGTTTAAGTTTCCATGAACGATTTTTAATGAGTGTAAATGGGTAACACCAAGTGTTGCCTGGCGTAATATTTCCAACGGAGACATCTCAGGCTTCTCAGCTTCTTGTGATGTATACAATTTGTAAAGTGTTGTAATACATCGCTCAAAAGCCATCAGTGCAGAATAACCTCTACGTTCAATTGTTAGGTATCTAATAATATTTTCATGAGCATCAGATTCGAGAAGTAACTTGACCTCGTTCCATTCAGGTGTTATGCGGTCATTCTTAATGCAAACTTTCTTTACTGCTACATCCCGCCCTCCAAATGTACCCATGTAAAATGTTGTCGTGCGTTCTGAAATTCTAAACTGGTTTGAAATTTCTTTTGCTTCGTCGTACTCCATCGTTTTAGATATTTTAATCGGCCATTGTTTCGAAAATCCATTTTCTAATATTTCACAGGCCCCACTTTGCTTCTCAGTGTGAAGAACTTTATGTAGTTCCGAGTATCCTCTTGTTTTGGTGCTAAGAATTTCATAGAGTCTCTTGGATTTGTCAAATGGAGTAGTGATAGCACTCTGAAATTGAGATCATATTTGTATTCATATTCAGTTTTGTTTCAACTTACTAATCACTCCACCAAATAAACTTACCAATTCACTAGAATCATATTTACTCAAAACGTTTTTGGAAATAAGGTGGGCTATTACAGGTGCAGTACAAGTTGTCAAATCAAGCAATTGCGGAAGGTTATCTTTAATATGCTCCTTTTCCCAGTCCTCCATTTCTTATTCTTAAATTATTAATGAAAAAAGTACCATGATAAATTTCAGAGTGATCTGTAATCAATAAGGTACAACGTGTGAAATACTTGAAAAACTGCAAAAAGATAAAGTGTAATATACCACTTGTTATAAATTATAACATGTTCGTTGAAGATTTGGTTTCATTTAACGCATAAATAACCAAATATATATAAGTATTTGTAGATACCTTTTTCGATTACGGATTTGGATGAATCACATATACAACGTATAGGGAGTGAATTCGTTGTGAACAGTTGTTAAGTTAATGCCACCATTTAAAGTGTAGGGAATTATCCGACAGAAGATTGATTTTTTTTGGCGCATGCATTTTAAGCAGCTTTCGTATATCTTTGGGGAAAGTTGAATATTAAGGAGAACTAGACTATAGTTTCTAGAGTTTACTTGGTGTTGGCATATATTATCACATAAACGTGTGGTTAATAAGGTACAAAAATAATTTTATCCGTCCAAGTTTTACATGACAACGTTTTTACAAATTGGAACTCGGTGAAACTTATGGCTTACAGATGGACGGACAAAGTTTAAGCTTCCTTCATGCAACCAAAGTTTTAATCTGGCATAAGATAAATGCGTCATGTTGTAAAATAAAAAGCCACTTTATCATTCCACACATGTGCTACATTTGGACTCTTGCCGGTTTATCAACAGCTCGGGCCGTGAGACATGACGTATGGGGGCAAAAATGTAGATGAATGCTTTTGTTCATGCCAAACGTCTGGGGTTTAATACCCCTTCTGTCTATTCATATTGAGCAGATCATTAGAATTTGTGGCTAAATATTTGAGATTCGAACTGATAAGTATACTTATATTTAAGGCATTTTTGTATTCTCAATCAAGGAAGTATTATCCTGAAGTATCATTACATAAACATAAATTGAAAACTACTACGAAATTACACTGATTGGCACTGATTTAATTTTGAAAAAATGGTTAAACTCAAAATTTTCATAGTAACAAATTGTGCACTTTTTACAAGTTTCATTATTGCATGATTTCAGCATGCAATGTTTAGTCCAAAATTGATATACACATTGCCTCCACAACAGTTTATAACACTTATGATCACAACTCGTATCCAAAAGTGCTGATAAGTCGCGATAACTATATAACTTCGTGAAACAAAAATATGATAACGAAATATTATAATAAAACGCGCATTATATGTATACATGGAAGTAACACGTGAGGTAACTGGCAAGCTGCAGGAGTGGAAGCTACATTGATTACTAGTTCAAATCCCCTCCTTACAATAGTCGTTTTCTCAATGGCCTTCTTCTTTAAATCATGTGGTTGACTTGCTATGAAGCTAAACCTAAACATATCCGTAAAGCTTGTGAAGATAACTGTACATTAGGGGGCGTTGATCAAAATCAAGATGATTGTGTAGTCATGTTTTGAAAACTAAAACTCACAGTCATGTGTTCAACAGGTTTGTCGTCTAAACAGATGGAAATACAATTTTAAATGTTGTATGACGTTGTCATAAAATACGATGCAAAATTACAAAGTCAGTGAAACAAATTTTGCGATTCAATTTATTTACAAAATTTTAAAAGAGGATATAAAGAATACTTGTTTAAATGTTGTCTAGTAAGTTCTATGATAAAAATTACAATGTGGTAAATTAAATACATAATTTGCAATATACAATGCGTGTTTGGGTGTAAATTTTATTGGCATAATTTTCGCACTTGCACCTGCTCCAGGTTTCTGGGTACTTAATGGTAGAAAGGGTTACTTAAGTTCATTTTGCTTAATCAATGTGCCTTAGGTATCAAGTGTACATCTGGAAAAATGTGGTTCCTTGGTTTTATTTCGTTGCACTCAGCTAAGGGGCGCCTATAGGGAGACCGTCAATATCGCAACTGGAAGCTGAAGTAAAGGGAATTAACGTCATAAATCTCTTTTGGGATGCATCAAAATCATAACCTTTTTGAGTGATTTCTTACATTTGGTGGGAGTGCTATTTATGCAATGAAATGGAAGGGTGTTGAGTTAAACTTAAATCGATGAATGTATTTTGTATTTGTTTATTGAACATAGTATTATTTAAAACTTCCAGCTGCGATGGTGACGGTCTTTTACCAGGTACCCTATAGCTGTGGGCTGAAATGAAGCCAAGGAACTATATTTTGCCGAATATATGATATCTAAGTGGCATCGTAGGAAAAGTCGTGTAGGAATATAAATACCCATTTTTGGCCCAAAAACGTAGGTCTGGGAGAAAAATCAACCCAAACTCCACAATTCCACGTTGGTGCATTTTTATAACTCCAGAAAGTTTCATCGTGCTTTTCATAATATTTCAGTCTAGAAACGTTTAGTGTGAAAATTATGCCAGAAACCTGTAACCCAAAGAAGCCTATGTCAAAAAAATTTTAATTCGGCGACTATTTGCAAAGCTGACCAGTTTTTGCAATTCTGGTCGTAATGCAGTTTGTGTGTTCCAACTGCACTCTTATGCCGAACTACCAGATTTGGTTTAGGCTCAGTGACGTGACGTGCTCAGATATGCTACTCTGTACACACTTTATGTTTGTATTGAACATTGAGTGAATTTGATATGAGCTTGGCCACTGAAATGTATAATCTATTGGAAAAGCTTAGCCATAAATTCGATCAACATGAGTGAGTATGAGTGTAAAGGACATTAGAGATTAATTCAGCTTGGTCATAGAACCATGCAATGTCTACGATTTATATTGGGTGGCTATAAACAAATGTAAGTATAAAGTTCAAGTACATTTGTATTCCATACACAGTAACAGTAACATTACTTTAATTTCAGGTTTGAGTACATTACTGTTGTGCTAAGTATTGCAAACTCAATCATTAAAATTACACATTGGCAGTACAAACTGCTCACCAAATCTGCAGTCGTTAACTGAAAAAATGAGTAAGCCATGATAATTCCAAACTTACACAACAACAGATTTAATCATAGCATCACATACAATAACTATGTTCCAATAATAGGCGTTATAATTCATGACCTCTTATGCGCTTATCAGTATATTTAATAAGAGCAACTCAGCTTATCATTCAACACAGGTTTGAGCAGGAAATGGTGTAAAACTTAGTTTAGACTAGTGAGTGAATCATATATCATGTACATAAAAATTTCATGTCATATCATTATGATTACATGGAAATGAATTTTTACCCACAAACAAGGAGTGGTAATGAATTGATATACAAGAAGTAAATGCTCATTTAAAAATTTATTGACACGCTGGACATTGACGATAGCTACAATTTAACATAGTATACAACTTAAATTTAATATAAATTCAGTTCCAGAATAAAATATGCGCCTTTGCTCCCTACATTACAGGAGAACTACCAATAGGAAAAACTACAGATGTAATAAAAAATTGATAAATATAACAATATAGAAAGCCCAGTTTTCCAGTAAAAATTTGAATAAAAACTAAAAACAAACCTAAGTGGGTCAGAGGGGAGAACCGGTTGCATGTCTGTACCTCGTTAATGTAAACAGCTATTGTAGGAATAATTAAATTTTTGACCTATGGTGTTCCTAAAAACAACTGATCTTGGTGCACCAAAATATTTAGTTTAGAATGTAGTGCATCGATACACATCTGTAACTGCAAGTTCATGGATATAATTTTGGAATGGGCTAATTAAATTAAATTTTCATAACGTAAGAGAAAACGGTGTTTTTAATTTATATAGTGCAATGAAACTGTAAATTTATTCCCTGTTTTATGTTTACTAAACTTAAATCCATGCCATACATTAATATGTATGGCAGGTGTATTCTCTAACAAAGTAACTCAAGATTACCCGTTCCAATTACTGCATATGTTTACATGATCATTTGCTTACATCAGGTGAAATAAGCATTAATTTAAATACACGAACTTCTGATACATTGAAGTGAGGATCGCTCATGGTATATTACATAAAACGCAAAACCTCTACATGACATAATTTACTCTCTAGATTGTGCGAGAATGTTCCATAAACATCCAGCATGTATGTTATTTTAGTTGAAGCAAAATATAAACGAATACAATTGTTTATATATAAACATACGGGAAATTTAATATTCATAGTCAATATTCTTTTATAAAAAGATAAGGTTAACCACTTTTGTAAGGTGTATGTATGCTTAAGGATGTGAGTGTGAGTTTTGGTTACAAAAAACAAATTCTGATAAATGAATAAAAACATCCTCAAACCGTGTGATTCTAACTTAACTATCTATATTTACTACACGAGTAAAACTACGCATTTACCTTTACCATTATACTGTTATACGAATGAATATGGCATAATAGTAACAGTGAGAATTTATATCTGCTTATCATTCAACCAATGCATTTTATAAGCAATATACTACACAACTTATGGCATTATCCGAGGTATTCATAATGTTGTAAAAGGTGGAGCTTATACAATTGTGCAAGTCGCTGTATGCGAATAGGAATTTTGTGTAAATGTTGGTCTGTCTGTAAATATTGCATAACTTGTTTACTTTTAATTGAAGTTCCTAAAATCGTCTTGTCAATGGAAGCTATCAGCAAATTTTGGACTAGTTAAGGTTATTTACGTCACACACTTAAGCTTATACCCATGTACAGTTACTGAAAAACATTTTTGTTATAGGTGATACAAATCATACAAACAACAAGGAAGGTAATTGCAGCTCCTTTCTAGCGAAATTTCAAAAAAATGTTCAGATTAATTTTTATTGTTGAAACGAGTAAAGTTGCCGATTAAACGAAGGCGAATTGGAATAAAACGAAGTAAAACCTTGGTCCAGGGTTTGAGTCTTAGTATTCACCATTTTGATGCTGTTGATATCTTGCATTTCCACATTTAGGAGCAAAGTTTCAATAATGTTAGAACCTTCTCTGACTGACTTCGGTTTACATGTCAATTGGTTCAAACCGTATAGTCACTTTTCAAACTCGTTGTCTCAAAATGATACATTTTATTGTTTAGGTACTTATTTTTTATGGTCGCTTTCTCCGTACCGCACAGATTTTACGAGTAGATTTAATACCTGTTTTCATTTTTTGATAATTAAAAACGATAAACGATGAATCTTTTCGAAAACGTGCAAAAATGGCAAAAACGAACCAATTTTTTTGAAGTGCTTGCACGCCAAAAAGTGAGACGTAATCAATTAAAAGTAAAAAACATCCTGTAGCAACTCATTGTGTACACTTTGCAAACGAAATCAAGCAATTACCTGTAACCATTTTTGCATGAAAGTGCTTTTACGAACGTGTGTTTTTGTGAAAAAATTTGCCGATATCTTGTTAACCATTCAACCAAGTCTCAAAAATTTGCACCGTAATGTAGCTTGATTAGTACTACTAACAGGAAAACTTTGAGAGGAAGTACAAGTGTACCTTTTGGTGGTAGGACGTTCCAAATAAAGGAAAACAGGTCAAAATGTATTCGCGCCACGGTTGCTAAACCAATCATCTGATTACAGATTCGGAATCTACGCATTGAAATCTATTATCCTGCAAATTTTCAGCCAAATATTCAACACAAAATTTGTGGCGCGAATGGGCAAACGTTAAGGTGGGGCTGCTTTACGTTGCTACACCACGTATTTACATCAGGCTTGACCAAACTCCTACTCTTTTTACAAAGTTTTGCAATTTAAGTCGAGAAGTATTTTGTACTTTCCAAACGCGATATAACGTTGTTCAGTTGAACTTATATCCATTTGGTACAAGTCAGATTCGGACGAAATCCCATGTTTTATTGCTCTGTCGCAAACGATTGACGAGTGAATGCTATGAGACCGTTCTTGTATACCAAGTTCTATCGTGTACCGACGCTGTAAGCATGTAAGGCCAGAGTAACATACCTCTGCCTTATCTATTACATTTTTACATGAATAATCAGGGGCGTCGCAACGGTATCCAGTATGGGGGGACAAAAGGTTTCCAGGGGGGACATTTAACCATGCAAACTATTCAAATTGTTCCGATACAAGTTTGGCTCTATGTATTTCTGTATGGGGCCCTTCTAAATTCTAGGGGACATTGTCCCCTCTGTCCGTCCTGTCCCCCTGTGAATAATAGATTGTAACGAGGACAGGTCTTATCTGTTTTTCATATAAACAGTGCTTATTTTACAAGACAATATACATATGCAGCTCGTGGAATGGATGTTCGATATTATATTGTTCTGGATGATGAAGCTTACAAAATAATGAAATTACTGTATATGAATAAACTTTCTGTGGATGTTCGCAAGTCCGAACTTTATTTTTTCAACAAACCTTGTTAGTAATCATAATTATCGTAGCTAGTAGCAAATACTCGACTTGGTGACATCTTTTATTCGTCTTCATCAATTTATACTTGGATTGAGAATTTTTTTGGTTTTACAATAGACACGCAGCTAAAAAGGGGATTACTAAATAAACACATAGAAACAAATTGTTGAGTTGAACGTTATGTTAAAAAAGAAAACAAGTTTTCAAAATACATTTTGAATTTATATTGTTAAAGTTAACTCGTTTGGAAAACAAGATACGAAAAAGCAGTACTCAACAACTTGTTTGCATTTAAACAATACACGTACTTGTCGTATTGCAGTCCGTAAATTATTGAAAATCCAGTCCCAATATGTCGTGCAAATATATCGTGGTATGCGACACAAGCAAGATGAAATGCGAATGAAGTCCTGTAGCAATTAAATTTTGAAAAGTATGTTCAGTTGTTAATTTATTCTTTTTCGATATATTTATTAAAAGTAAGTATAAAACGATTACTTCATCTCATTTAAATGGTTTTTATCATGCTCCATGGTGGATTTTATTTTGCTGCTGCCGTTTTAAGTCCATGCTTTAAAAAATCTATAAGCTTCTCTAATGCCATTATTAACATGTATGAAATACTCCACAACGTTGTTACTCCAGGGTTTTCACCAATTTTTTGATTTATGAAGTGACAAACTGTTTTTCCAATTCATGTTGAGATTCAGTTCATATGTTCCAACTGCAATCTAACATAGGATGGTAGAACTTCTTACTCGGTTTAAATAAGATAAAAGGCTTACATTTTTTTGCAGGTTTAATAAATTGTTTCACACAAATATTCAATTCATGGTCAAGATTTTGCAAGTCATGTAGAGAATAAATGTACGTTTCCACCGCACTCTAACGCTGAACTGTTAGACTTCTTGATTTGGATGTGGTCCTGCGATGTATTATTCTGTACCAAATTTATGTTGCATTAATATTGGTACGTTGAAGCAAAATATGTTCTAAGCGCACTCTAACGACAGAAAACAAAACTTCTTTTTGATTTGATTCAACTCCGTCATGCATGAAATATGTTGCTCTGTGTAAATGACGTTGAGGATTAAACTAGACTTAAAAATCAACTTTTTTCCTTGGAAGAAATAGTAGGGGTACAAAATAGTAGCGTAAGAAAATAAATTGATCTAATAGTTACATTATTTTTTGAAACACTCATGTTTTTCTAAATGCTTTATGTAGCATTATGTGTTAGTTCTCACTGTCAAATTGTATGCACAAAATCAAAATATAGAGAATAATATCAGAATATCAAATAAAAAGTAGATTGATTTATAAAATGATGATACATTTTGTTGTTGTTGTTGTTAAGATTTATTTTATCTTGCTGTTTCATGAAAATCCATCACTCTTGGTAGAAAAATGTAAGAGCTATTGTGGCTCATTTAAATACGAATCGCCGTAATGCAATGATCATTTGGGATGTTCTGTTTTGTTAGACAAGGGAATAGATGATGGAAAAATATAATATGAAAATAAACCCACAAATAGATGTTCATAAAAATGTATTTAAGGCACACAAATTCTAAAATTAGTGTAAAATTAGTATTGCATTTATTGTATCAGTTTTTATAGCCGGTTGACTAGTCATTTAATTGGACTTGAAAAATATACGGACAAAATGACTCCCAACCTGCAATTAGTTACTAGCGTGTTTAAGAATGTCGTTCAGTTATGGTCCTTATTGTATAGATGTCCAGGTTTGACAAGTTTAGTCTCTTTGAATTCGAAAGGAACGGTCAGAGAGGACATTTTGATTAGTTTATTTATCTACAAGCTTTCTGTGTTTAACTTAACACCTTCTTCAGGACAATAACAAATTCTGAAATTGATTTAACCTATTGCACTTTTTTAAAATCAGAAAAATTAATTTTTGTAGTATCTAAATGTTTATATGTTATGGATATTTTGTTATTGGTAACAAGAGATCCAACCAATCTTCATGAATTTCCATTCCAACATTCCTATTCATTGTGTTGGGTGCTTTTCTTATGTAAAGTCCTTCCATAAACAATCGATTGTGATCCCGAGTTTCCCGTTGAATGATTGAAGCATTATCAAAATCTACATGATGACCTTTTTCATAAACATGACCTGCAACTGCTGACTCCATGATTTTTGCTTTTTCTACATCTCGTTTGTGTTCTTCTACTCGAATTTTAAGGGTTCGGCTAGTTTCGCACACGTAAGTCTTAGTCTCTTTCTACTGCTACATTACAGGAAACGTGCAAAATATTTAAAAAAAGCAACCAACATTAAATTTGGATATTCAAAATTACGTATTTTTATCAAGGGATCGTAAATTTGAACTTTCCAATATTTTGGACATCATTTAACACTCCAAAATTCAACACATACATTTAAGTTCTCGCAAAATTGGGATTTCATAGCTTTAGGGTTAATTATCATTTGTGTTTACGAATACGATTTATATTATTTGTAAAATTATTAATGAACTGATTTTAGGAGAGTACATGGATTAAAGTAGATTAAATTTTTCTTGTCTTTTCGAACACAAAGTACCGCAAAACAAATTTGTTGAGCTTACACAAAGAATTGTTTGTATAACAAAATACTAAATGTATAAATTTGATCGGCAGATCAGTGAAAATTTTTAAATGACACATAACATGCTAACAACTAAAGATACATTCTGTCCATAACATTGAAAACAGGTACTCCACGATTGTTACTGCTTCATTTATTATTTATATAATTACTTAATTATTTGTTGACTCATATACTAAAATTAGCTATTGAGTACCATCAGGACAGCGGCCTAAATGATCAGTAACCAACCGTCTACACTAAATCCTAATATTAGTAATAATAATTAAAAAATTCCGTTCTTTTATACTGAAACTATTTTCATCAGTATTAATTAATTTAGTACGTACATATAGTTGAAAATATAATTCTACGTAACTAAGCTTACCATACGCTGTGCATTTTCAACTTGTTAATTATCACACTTTTCTGAAAGTGGGAAATGGTATTGCACAGAATTATTGCTTGCAGTTTTTTCATTCAACTTCCTAGTGTTGATGGTGATGGCAGTATCAGTAGCCATTCGAAACCTGAAACCATTGAAAATACATTGTTAAATTTTTAAATCTGTCCACATTGCAGTATTTGATAAAACATGTGATATAATTAAAATGACATTAAATTTAGCCTAATTACAACTAATTAGAGCAGTTGTAATTGGTCAAATATCAAATACTCGCACTGGATTAACCGTCGGTGGCAATTTATTGGCAGAGCCGC
>LJIJ01003427.1:0-19157 GCA_001718145.1 Orchesella cincta | reverse complement strand
CATCATTATTTGGTGTGATTTATATCATATTTAAGGTAAAGTTGAAAGTATGTTTTAAAATTAACCAAAAAGCAAACTAATTTTTTTTTGTTATTTTATAATATTCCAGTTGATCCACGGCGAGCGCCCCTCGCAGCAGTCGCTTGTCTACCTAGTCGTTACCTTAATTCTATGGATTTGGGCCGTGTGGTGCTTCATGGATGAACTCACTAAATGGGAGGAGTCACCTGCGGAGTCTCGTAATAGAACAAGGATTGTAACTTGCTGGGCTTTTATGACACCATGACATGTGGCATTTTCTCAGCTCTACTGCTTTTTACTTTACGGAAATGGTAAAAGTTACACACTTTATTCCTATTACTGCAAACCTTTTGCAATACGTGACAATTACGTAACCTTTGCTTTTTGAATGCTGTCCTTAGGTTTTGCTAACGATTGACGACGATTTGGTGGATCAGCTCCAATCAACGATTCCTGTTTTCTAAGAGCGACATAATCACCAATCCTGATTATTTATGATGATGGGCAACAACACGTGCTTTTCATGTAATTAAGCCTATAATTAATTTACATAATTTGTATGTATGAGGATAAAACTTAATAATAAAGCATAATATTTATGTCATAATTATCCATTTTTAATGGAGGGTAGTATACAACGATTTACCTAATTCATATGATGTAAGGCCCAGACGTAACCACATTTGTCGCTAATGTTTGAATGTTGTTAAAATCTTGGCTTCCGTCTTGAACGCTGCCATTTGACGATAATAGATGTGAAAATTGACCGCAGAGTTGATGGCATTAGCAAGCGTGCAGGCAGCACTCAGTTCTCGATACCAAACATTGGAAAAGAAAACCACAGAGAAGGTAATAACAGGCCCGATATTGGTGGCAAAGAGGACGATGACCACAGGCAGAAATAGTTTTAGAGCTTCAATTTCCTTCCTCTGGGTAAAACCCAGCTTTTCTCTTCTTTTCTGGATTTTCTGCACCTGTTTCAGATTTTAGCTTGAGTTTCACAATGCCCCATTTGTTAGCCGATATTTTGTCTTAATTAAATATTACAATATAAAACTCACACGAATATAGGAGAACAAGTTAAGTAACAAATGAATGGGCAGTGGAAGCCAAAAATCCAACTGAGCGTAAAAACCTTTTAACGTCTCATATATTAAAAATCCTTAAAACTTGTTAGATTTGCAGCGAGATAGTTATTGTACACTACCTTTCTGCCAAGAATTAAAAGCAGAGCGAATAGCAGCATGAAAAACACAAGTAACTTGGTTTTAAAGGGTTGTGAACCAAGTTTGAAACTGAAAAGAATATGTAATCACCAAAAAGCGCTCAATTGTAATCAACATGGTTATTAATGTGGATCCGGACCGAGCAAACAGGAAAGTTAGGGCTGCATATAGAAATAGGTTCATCAACACGACCCCTTTGTATGCCCAGTTTCCTGTAAAACGCTGCGTTTTTAGCAAGCCAAATGTTATTTAAGTTGAAAATTTTTTTCCGTACCTTGACCTGTGACAATTATTGTGTTCACCATAATGGCCGCTCCACAACACAAGAGGTCAAAATAAGCAAGGTTCATTATCAAGAAATCAAATGGTCGATTACTTCGTAACTGGCGCAGTACGGCTACTATCAGAATGTTTGTGAAAACGCCCAGAAATCTAATTAGGAGCGTGGCTACCCACATTACAATACAAACAATGTGGCCTGCGGAACTGTAATCTTGTAACGATTCACCAGTAAAAAATCTCCCAGTGGTTTGGCACGCGATGCAGACTCCCGGAAATTGTTGGGAACATTATATCACCTGGCAAATCTATCGAAGTACACAAGGTGTTGGTGAGATACTCCACGTTTTCTGACTCGGTTGAATTTATTGTATTCATCCCGACTAAAAAAGACGGATGTATATGTTGTGCGTCGAGAGGGATACTTCTACAATTGATTAAATGAACATTTTCCCCGTATTTTCATGCTCTTGATTTGCAAGTTTGATGTAGTCACTCCACTGTACTTATTTACTTCTACATACCACTCTTTGACTGGTATATATTTTGAATGGTAAGCTTTTGGTTGACAGGACTAGGACCAAGGTTTAGTTAGCTGTAACGTATTATATTTACTTGCATTGTGGACAACCATGTTTATTGAGGCCAATGACACGAAGCACGTCAGTTGGATAAAAATTAAAGACAAGCTGTCTTGGTGTGACGCATTAGAAACGGAAATAACTAAATTGGTATCTATTTTTATCCTGAAGCAAACCACACGAAGGAAAATTATGAAAAATATATTTAAAAAGTTGCTATTGTAGTGCCCTACACAAGTTGTATGTAATATGATCTCAAGAGGGCTTTTCGTTAGGGTTTTCCTTTGTTTAAAACAAATAAATCGGTCGGTGGAGACATAGTAATGGACTAGCAGCGTCATCCTAATTGTTTATTATATTTCAATTGAATTGTAACCAAGTACATACTAATTCACCAGCTTGTTCTTTTGAGAGTTTCTCAATTCACCCCGGCTTCAAATATACGTGTTGGTTTAATACCTGCCGTTATGGGACCAAACGTTTCGCCAAAGCACGTTAATATGATTTCAATTAATCTTTTAATTTGTGTCTTGTGTTCACTTTTTTAAACCTAGTGGTAGCGGATTTAAAAATGGGTTGCAAAGCTTGACGCAAAATATGAAAATTTTATAGCCTCCTGATTCAATACGGCTCCCATATATTGCTAATGCTTCATATCATTATAGAAATAAAGACGGTGCGACGTGGTCATCAAAACAGAAAATGCACTTCCCCATAATGACAGAAGTTAAAGTAGCTATTAAGCTTGACCTTGTTTAATTGCTGAGCAGTTTTTACTACAAGCAGTATTCTTCTAGGTGTTAAACTTTCAACAGCTCCCGTTTGGTCGCAACAGGAATTCGCACAACCGTACAGTACGTATTTAAGGAAGTTGACTAATTATTGCTTTATATAGTTTGGTTTGGCATAAATCCTTTTATTCTTTTAGTTATATTTCAGAAAAGATGGACAAGCGAAGGAAAGTTGGGAATGGTAACAGAAGGTTGGTAAAGCCGATGAAAAAAATAAAAAAGGGGACGTACAAGTCAGCGGATGGAGCTTTCAAATTGGATGGACTTAATTTGCTACTAATTGTGATCCTTTACATCTCGTTCCTAATTGCTGCTCTAATCTGGATGCAATGAGTTTTCATTACCAAAAGCTGTACCCAGTCTACAACATCACAAATTTCGTTCGAACTCATTTTATTTACAAAACTAAATTGTCATCTTTGTAATTCGGAATGATTACAGCTTGAACTAGTAAAATTATTCGCAGTATGATAATCCAACAGTTTTCATTAAAGACATTTACAGATTTATAATATAGATGTTCATGTATCTCGAACATGCTTAGTCGAGTATGCACCTTTCTTCACAATGCGTCCTCTTTGTGAGTCGTTAAATTTAATGGCTATATTTACGTCACGTTAAAGATTATACACGATGACGTTGCGATCGCACCTACAGAAAAATCCATTTCCACGTTGATGATGATGTTGAAGAATAGGACTGTCTGACTAATTACCCCACTGTAATTTATAATTATTTACTTCAGGATACAAGGAAATCTCAGAGATTGATAACGACATTTTATATTGTAGTCGATTTCGGTGCTAAAAGCTGGAAAGGGAATTCTCTAAATTTGAATGATTCAAAAATTTATGTTTGACAGCAAACAGTTGTTTTGACCCGAGCTCCAATGCAATAAACGGGTAAACCAGGTTTTCAGATTTAAAAAAATGCTCGTATTCTACAAAGCCCACGAAGTGGGCTAAGCCATGTAAAGTTTGCATTCCTACACTGCGTGAGCAAGGGCATGTGAAAGCATTTAACAAAAAAAGTTTTAAAATGAAGCTTGGGTTTTTATATATAATGCTACATATAACATGGATGTTAAAATACAAACTATAACCCAGGGGAGTCATGAATGCAAGACGTGAATGATATTTGATAGAGTAATTGCATTTAGCTTGCATTCCGGTACTTCCGCCCACTACGAGATATTCGTTGATCGAAAGCGTCAAAACCTTAAAATGTCGAATTTTTTTTCATTCCAAAACGTTACAACATTATCATAATATATTCAAATTAAACGACGTTTCAATACGTCACGAATACGCGTCATGTGTTGACCTTGATTTTACATAACCAACATTGCGAAACTTGGGATGGCCAAATCGCATTAACCATGTCTATTAATTTTATGTTCGACATAATTACCACATTATCATTTTAATGTGAACCAGTCTTCAAATCTTATATCAGCCATTAACGTTTTAAGCCTTATTCCACAACGTCACAATCCTTTAGAATATTGCAAATTTTCAAAATGGGTTGGAAAATCATGTTTTCAATTGTTTCGGTTGTAATAATTTTGGGAGCGTTCCGCACCCACAAAAACCAGACAGCGAGTAACATTAACTCACATCGTCAGCCGATCAGTAAGTTCCTTAAATTTTTCATAAATTTATTGGGTTAAATTCCCATTTTGCTACCAATTGAATTCCTGTTTTAATTTTATTTCAGCTCCGACCTACAAGCAAAACGAATTCATGGGCCGATTGGTGAAAAAATGTTCCCAAGTTACGCATATTGTTATTGGGGTAAATTACACTTACTTAAAAAAATCGGTTTTAAAAAACTCACAAGCAATAAGATACGATTTAATTAATTTAAATTGAATTTCTTCTAGATGAAGGAATGCATTAACTTATTCTGGGACATGGATGAACAACATAAAGTCTTAATTAGGATGCCAATGTCTAAAAAACTTGAGCTGGAGTTTCAGCCCCTGAAGTCAGAAGCGATGTCACTTGTCAAAATGCACCTAGCTTTTTATCAAAAAATACCCCATCACACACTAGAAAAATTTGTGGAGATGTGGGCTTCTGGTTCAAAACTGGGTCAAGACAAGCTTTTTCAAGAGATACAGAGAAACAAGGAGTAATTAAGTATTTGTAACCTAATTGAATTTTTCAAAGCAATGGAAAATAAATTAAATTGTTTTGCTTGCTTGCAGCATCAAGGCGTTTATGAAAACTGACTCAAAACTACTCACAGCTGAATGGAAAAACCTAAACCTGCAACAGCGCTTCAAAGAGTGCACAGTAAAACTAACCGATTTCCTCGCACATTTGCCTGATGAAGATATTTCTGGAGAGGAAGTGGGTGAAAGTTTTGAAACAAAATTTTTAGCTGTCGCGGACGTGATTATGCAGGTAAGTTACTACATTCGTGTATTCTTTTGTGTTTTTCTGGTGAAATTAGCTTTAAATCACTTCTTCCAGAGCGATGTTCCACTTGCCTTACTAGGGGAGATTAACACTGCCTTTAAAGGCGTACCTGAAACTCCGGAGTCATTGGGAATTGCATACAGTTTTAGAGATATTCGGCAAGAGTTTAAAGTTTTTTTGAAAATGGCAGAATCTGCTTACAGAACGCTGAAAAAGGCAATTAAGCTATGGAACGAAATTGGCAGTGTTGAAAGCATTTCAAGAAGTCGTTTATCAAGCATTGAAAGGTAATTGAAATTAAACAAATTTAATAATTATTCTGTGAGAGCTTACAATCTCGTTGATATTTTAGTATCAAAGAGGCTTACGCGGTTAATGTGGAAATCCTTCAATCTGAACTACCAAACTTCATTCAACGGGCCAGAGACTGCCTCGATGAAATAAACGCTTGCAAAAAAGTAGGTGGTAGGTTCTACGAAAGCTTATGAGTTGTAATTATCGCTTTACATATTTCAACTGTGGAAAGAGGTGAAGGAGAAATGTGTAAAAACTGATTATACTATTTCTTAATTTTTCATACAATCTTAGTTTGAAATAAATTACTTTAAACACTAACATACCTTGAAGCGTAAATCAATAATTGCCAAACTTTTGAACAAGACAACTTTTTCATTTAGGTGGTGAACAGTTAACAGAAAATTATAAACAAACATTTTAATGGTACGGTTTATAACGAAAATTAAGAAGGAGAAAATCAAGATAATTATCAGACAATCCATTTAACTATAACAACAGAGAGAACGGTTTCATCCGCAGCTGAAAATTGATTCTGTTAGAACTGGAAGCTTTGTAGTCGCTCCTGGTTTCGGATAGTTCATAATTTCCCTGCAGGAAGGAATGTCTTCAAACTTGGTACAGGACAGCAAATTTTGTAACCGAGTGTCCACTGCTTCCTTTAGAACGGAGTTGTTGACAAGAACGGGTTCCAAAGTATTTTTGTGGGGGAGGTAGTCCATGATGATTGGGAATACGTAGAAAATATGCCAACCAGTGAACCTATTCTAACCATTTTATATCAATAGATATACATATGTTCATCATTGAAAATCAAGAATGGGTACAGCAATCAGATTATGGTGTCGCCACTACAAAGACCCCCTCTTTGGTATAAAGTGACGACACCAAATCTTGATACTGACTCACGTTAGTCAGGATCAAGATTTGGTGTCGCACTTGTTACAAAAATTTGAATTCGTCTTTACTTTTGCATGTACATTCAAAAACTAAAATTTATTAGTTGTGTTCAAGTTAGAAAAACGTCATTGCTTACGAAGCGAGAAGATAAGGAGCAATTGATGCACTGCGTTTCTCATTAGCATAACAGTATATAGCGATAAGATAAGAAAATATGCAAATGTGAACCCGTTTTACCACTCATTGCATTTCATGTTTGCTTATTAGAACTAGGTTTGGTTATGTTTGGTTAGGTTATGTTTGATTTGGTTATGTTACAAATCGGAAAAATGTGTACAGGGAATGCTATCGAAACGACTTGGTTATAACTCAAATTTTTGTATCAAGTGCGACACCAAATCTTGACCCTGACTCACGTTAGTCAGCATCAAGATTTGGTGTCGCACTACAAAGACCCCCCTCTTGTGTATCAAGTGCGACACCAAATCTTGATGCTAACCATCAGATGAGGAACTTTGGGTGTACTCCGGTTTTTGCTCGTATTTACATAAAACTTTTTCCATCATCATCATTATCATCCACTTGCCACCTACACAAATCAATGCTCACTTTCAACTTACTCATTCTCATCAATCCAGGCTGACTTAATATGGCATGTACGTTGGAGTTTACGATGACGAAATAAGCTCACCTTTTCACTGACTTCACGAATATTCCTTTTTTAAGAAGTAACATCTCAATTTTATTGACAGACATGAATACAATGATTCTGATGCATAAAATCGTCAAAATTACAAAATTTATTGAGGTAATAAATTATGTTTGTACAATGTCACATTCCTACAAATAAACTTCCTCAAAATCGCCATCGTCCGGTAGCCCTTCATCAATTGGATCTTCTTTAGCCAACGCATTCCTCTCCATCCACATCTTTCTCTGTTTAAATTGTTTGTAGCTGAGAATAAACGCGACGCTTTTGTCAGGCTCTCCCTCCTTGAACTTCTTCATCCGCATGCAGCGCCCGATAAATTGCTCAAATAAAATTTTTGAGCGCACATTTCTCAGGATGACACCCACGGTGACAGAACTGTTGTCATATCCTTCGTTGAGTAACATGCACTGCACTGCAACTCTATGCTTTCCCTCACTAAAAGCAGCCATTCTCTCCTGAACTATTTTCTTGGGGGAGTTACTCGCAATGGCAACGGCAAAATCATCATCATCAACAGCCATGTCAGTGTTTATCTCTTCTGCAATTTGATCTGCTTCATCAGTTCTCGTCACTAACACGATGGCTTGGTGATTTATTCTTGGCTCCAGCTTTCTATTCTGTTCCAGAAGTCGGAGGATATCCAAACAAGCTCAGAGCGTTTCCCGCTGTCTGTAAATTCCTGCCTTCGAATAGTTTTTCCTAGAAAATTCCAAAATATGTTACAAAGCTTTAAATTAAACGGGAAGCTAATAGGAGTTTTCTTTAATACTACTAACTGATAACTAGTTTTTACCTTCAACCTCTTCTCTTTTTATTTAAAATCAAACAGAATGTTTGTATTTTATATGAGAATGGGCATATTTCATGTCATGTGGGTGGATGGGTGGATGGGTGGATGGGAGGATGTCTGTGCGATAACTCAAACAAAACTAATCCAATCAACTTCAATTTTGGCACACTGATTGTTTATGCCAAGGGGACGAACCCTATTGATTTTCAGCTAAATCCGTTGACTTAATCATAGTTAAGTAATCATAATTAAGTTTCATCATAGAGTATACACTGTAACAAATGTATCACAGTGCCCCAGTGAGACCGGTGCTAATTACAAATGCCATGGAGTTGTAGAATAGGGGATAGTGTGAAGGAGGACGAGTTATAATTAAGAACGATAAATGACAATTAGGGAGGATAAGTGACAATTAAGGATGATTGGTGAAAATTAAGGAGGATACAAGATAATTAAGAGATAACTGAGGAGGGTAAGTCATAATTAAGGAGGATAAGTGATAATTAAGGACGATAAGTGACAATTAAGCAAGATTAGTGATAATTAAGAGATAACTGAGGAGGGTAAGTCATAATTAAGAAGGATAAAAGATAATTAATGACGATAAGTGACAATTAAGGAAGATAAGTGATAATTAAGGACGATAAGTGACACTTAAGGAGGATTAGTGATAATTAAGAGATAACTGAGGAGGGTAAGTCATAAGTAAGCAGGATAAGCGGCAATTAAGGAGGATAAGTGATATTGTTTGATTTTACCCTACTGGCTACCAGCATTTATTTCATACGCGATTCTTTGCTTCTGGTTGGGTAAAATTGGCTTTGGATTCCCACCACTGATGCTCCTGTAGGGAGTCGCAGTTATAAAAATAATCTGCTTCTGCATTCCAGGAGCAGGCTTCTTAAATTCTTGGACGATCTTCAACCAAGTCTTGGCTGGATAGTGGTGGGCTTCATCAACAATCAACGTATCAAACTGGCTGAAGAAAGAGCCCACATCATCCACAATTTCTCTGTTGTCGTACTCCAAACTGAGTCGACTTTTGCCACCAAATTTTTGCGCATTCACAATCACCAAGTTTGGGAGTCTGCTGTGGATTTGATTGGCATCTGTGATTATCATTCCAGTTTCCAACAAGTTCTCCAAACCTTCGTCATCGCATTCGTCACTATTTTCCTTTTTACAGAAGCCGGTGACTTGAAAAAAAACTCTCCTCCTTCTTGAAAATTCCGAAGGTCCTTGCCAACTGTTTGCTGATGATGATGGAGGGAGTGAGAAGCAATACTTTTCGGGATTGGAGCACGTACGGCAACAACATTATCATGCCAGACTTTCCAGAACCGGTGGGAGCAACAATAAGCACTGCTTCACTTTCTACTCGTTTCACACTCTGAGTTTCAGCCTCGTCGATGAGTAAAAACCGCTCGGTGCTCATCACTGCTCTCATTTGGTACTCGTAGAAAAAACGGTAGTCCTTATCCCGCAGCATTTCATTGAGGTAGGTTCGAAAGTCTTTTCCTTTTTCTTCATATTTTGACGGAGTTCTCTTGCGGAACAACTGCTCACGAGCAGAAGATGCCATTTCTAATGGATACTGTCCTCTTCTGAATACCAGAAGCAGGCTCAACTGAAAATAATTACAAGGCTATTAGTTTTCCCGTGGACTTATCGATTTTTATAATGTAAATCTAAAATGGTTTATACAGCTCAAAATCAATATGAAAACATTCTTTTATCTATGCTTTCGCTTTTTTAAGTCCTTGTTTATTATATGATTAATAAAAGTTAAAATGACACTTAACACGTTAAAAAATTCGATTACCCTTTCAGTTTCAGCAGTGTACAAGATTAGGACTGGAGATGATTATGATGAGAATAGTCTTCTGAGAGTAGATCCAGACAGGCTGCTTTCTATTATGTTGCTCGATCTCACTCCCGCTGCACAAATTCAACTCCAGCTGCAGATAAAGATGATTGGATATTTGCAGGAGGAATTACAGCTAGTAATCATGTAGCTATAGCCAAAAACCATGAGAGCACATGGATGGGTAAAACGGGGTAGAATGAACATAGCATCTGTATACAATTCAATCAACGCTTTTTTGGATGATGAAAAATTGAGATGATGATGATGATGATGTAAGGATGTATGTATTTGAAAATCAAATCACAAAAAGTCTAAGCAGACGTTATAAAAAGTTTTTCAGTAATGAGTAGAAAAGAATATTTATTACTTGAACATGAACACTCTTCGAACTATGAAAATGTCAAATTTGATCTTGTTGTTGCCTCCAAATGAGAAAAACTTCTAGATCCGATGCGTGTAATATATAACGTCCAGGTTCCATCGAATATTGATGGTAGTAAGTTTTCTGCAAACATCTGAGTAGCATTCATTCTCAAGGTGCTCCTTGAGTCGTTTATTCGTGCAGAGAACATAAGAATCACCTAGAAATCCTCGAAACCTCAACAGCTCAAGGGTTTCCAGATTTGGGAACAGTTTGAGAAACTTTTTGAGCTCAAGTACTTCCTCGGGATGCATTGGATACAAAATTGACAGAGTTTTCAAACTAGTGAACTCCACACTGGGAGCTTCATCGTTGTTATCATTTGCTTCGTTCAGGTGAGTTAGAATTGCTTTTTGACCTTTGCGGATAATATCAAAGTAAAGATGAACAAGCGTTTGGGAAAACTGTGATATGAACTGTTTCACTCCGTGCACAACTACAGGTTCCTCTACCTCCCTCAATGAAAGCCGTTCCAGTTGCGGACATGAAAGCGGCGCTTTCATTACGACTGCTTTGGGCATCCACATTTTAAGTTGTTTCAAGTTTGCGTAGTTTAATGGGGATTCATGTCCACCTCCTCCAAAGTGAGAGTCAGTTTCTAAACCAACAAGTTGCTGTTTATAAGGGTCCAGAACCCAATTGCATAAATTATGCTCTTCCGCAACAGGATCGTTTCCCTCAGAGTAGACATCCGTGATAAGCACGTGCTCCAGCTTGGAGAGAGGTGGAAGCCGAGCTTCCTCATTCTCAAAAAGGCTTTTGGAACGGGTAAGGTCAATGCTCATCCCGTTGAGCGTCAATGCTTTCAAATTGGGAGTGTTTTGAAGAATTATCTGCAAACCTTTTGGGCGTATTTTAGCCTGTGTTGTGAAAGACCAGAGAGTGAGGGACGTCAAGTGATTGCCCCAGTTTGAGAAAAACTCTTCAACTTTCATCAACACGTTCCTTTCGTAATGGAAACGATGGCTCGTTATAAATTTTAGGAAGGTGGATTTGGTCGGGAATGGATTGCCTTGGTGAGTTTTATCGAGGATGGATGAAGGAAACAATGAAGAATTTAAGTTGAAACCTTTGGATGAGGCAGCAGCTTTCAAAATAGGGAATCCGTAGGTCACCCCAGAGTTGAGAAATGGGGATGAGGAACACCAAGGTTTCCACTTTGTCCAGCCCTCTAAACAAGCCTGTTCCAAGAGTGAATCCATTCCAGATTTCCAGCGGGGGTGGACGCCACGGCACTTCAAAAGTGATTGTCTCCAATGGATGCATGGCGAATTGTTCCAGAGCTCGCAAAGGTTCCCATTAAAGTAGGGCGACATTCAAGGCTTTGAAGTTGCTCGAATTTGTGTGCAACATCTATAAACAGTTATTTTCTGTCAAATCATAATTTAAATGCAAAAACCATTGAAATTATCTTTCTTACTTCATTTGGTAGCTCATTCCATGGTGCTGGAGGGAGTGAATCTTCACTTTGAGGTGATTCTGATTCAAAGTTGTCCGAGTGATCCACATCATCCTCTTCATCAAATCTTTTGAGAGGAGGTGGAAGCAAGGGGTATTTTTGATGAGGATCTCGTCCTCGTAGCATGTTGTTCTACTAATTATTGCACACAAACAAAATTTATATTTCTTAGTAAAAAAGAGTGAGAGTTATATTTTCCAACAGGTGTTTTTGTTTGAGTCGATTATATTTTATTATGCAAGGGTTCCTTGTGTATACCCCGCATGATGCGAAGAAAATGAGATGCTTGCAAACGAGTGTCGAAGATCTACACAAAAAATCAACCAACGAATCTATTCGTGAAGAATTTCATATCAAATAGCCTGAAGGGTGAATAAATTTTGAGCTATTTGCGTGTGAGCAGATAGTGTGCACTCATTGCAAGTAGCTTGTTGCTCGTAAAACGCAATGAAATATTTGCTCTGTATAAACGCTGATGATGATGATGAGTGAAGAACGATTGATGAATGAGTACCAAAATTCATCGTACCTGGAATCTTGAACATTGTTTGTTCAAATGAAAAAACTTATATTTTTTGGGTGTATTAATAAATAATGCAACTAAACAACTTCAACATTTGTCTCATTAATCTTTGCAAAATCTCATTTTCATGATGGAATTTTCAACTAAAACGAAGAATTTATCAATATGTCATTCGTCAAAAATATGCACAACATCACACATTTACATACGCACACATAAAAAAGTGGTTGGCACACATATGCCACGTTTTTGCATAAAGTTCATTCCTCTCATATTTTCTTTTTCCTACCAATTTTGTTTGTGGATTTGCTGATTGGACAAAGAAAATAAGTTAAATTCATTTAGCTTGTATTGAAATGTAGGATTTAAATAGTCAGTTGTGGTTGATAATGTCGCATTTGTACGTACAGAACTAAAAAAGCGTATTTCCGTAGAAACATGTTTGCATTATTGATGGCTTTTATTTTTAATAAATATTTAATAATCAAAGTATCATGAATGAACTGCTCATTGTGTACGTTTTATAATATTTTACAAATGCAAATGTGTGGGTGGAACCGAACCAACGTTTCTAGGTCGTCTGGCTAGCATGGAATATAGACAATCATAATATACACCATGACTCATCTTTGCCTGTTGTAGTTAAGGTCTCAATTGAATCTAAATGTCTATCGGTATTTATGAGTTGAATCAAACCAGCCTATTCTCTCCTTAAGTTTACAAGTATCACTGTAGTCCCAACTGAATATGACATTAAGTTCTAAACTTCATTTAAGGTAAGGTGAGTTTTTGACCGTCAATTAGGCACAAAAATGCACGTTTGGTTAGTGCATCTGGCTGTAGTAAATCCCTTTGGTTGAGTAAAAGGAGCATGTAGAATGCACATCCACAAAGAATATTGAAGTACCTTGACAAAAGCTATCCTATTTTAACGATGTGTACATAAACCAAAAAAACTTGTGAGGTGAAAAGAGAAGAAGCTATTCCTCCATACTAATGTCATACCTTCTATAAGCAAGCTTCCACTTCATCATTGCTTTTTGTCTGGACTGGGGGCTAGTAAAAAGTGCTCATCTCATCATATACAAACAGCGTATACTTGACATTATAGTTAAGAACCAACAATTAGTGAAAACATTTTATTTAGAGTTGAGTGACTACATTTTGCATTTTATGTCAGTCTTTCTTTCACAACCTTCTTGTGTCTTGATTCCTTTCAGTGCTCAATTATTTATCTGGTTTGGTGTAAGATCTGTGGAAAATCTCCATTCGTTTAAAATATTGCTACAAAAATCTTTAGTTTCAATTAACTGAACTGAAAAAATTGTTTAAAATTGTGGTGAAACTTTAAAACACGTTAAAAACATTTTAGAGTGGCAACATGGAGGCCTTACCATCTACCTCAAACGGAAGCGCTCATTCTTCTCAGCCATTTGTCGCTACAGATATGCAAGTTCAACAATCTGTGGCTTCATCAGGAAATCCAACTGCAATCCACCTGAAAACTCGTCGTCAATATATAAAAAGTGAGGTGCCTTTTTTGCTTGTGCTCTACTCTCCAACCTATTCAGCCGAGGCGGAGAAAGATGAGGAAAGGAGAAGCGGAAACTCATGCTTAGAAATCTCTGCGATGAGTTGCACCTCAATACCAATCAGATTCCCGGACGTTTGCTTGAGGGAGATGTTTCCCTTCTGCAAACGGTGTCAAGAAAATGTCAACAGGCTTTGGGTATTAAAAACCAGATGGAGCAACTCCAAAAGTCTCTAATGAAACGCTTGACGTACTCCAAACGGCGTAAGAGATAGGCAGCTTTTCGAGAAGGAAATAAGGAGGTCAGTGGATCCGCTGGTTGTTCAGGCGGAGGCTAAACAGTTCACAAGCTTAGAGAGATGATTCTGGAAGGTAAGTTGATGTTTTGAAATTTATTAAATAAGACGTTAGGTGATGAATAATAGTTTAACCATTTTGTTCTCCCTTTCAGGGTATCAGAAGGCTATTTGGCGGAGATCGTGACAACGAGCTTGAAAATTTGCCTGATGAGAATGCTCAAGAAAGCTGCGTTGACGTTTTTGCCTCAAATGTCGATACAACGTCAGCTAAAGGTGTCCTGCCAGTCGCAACAAATGCAACTTTGGTAAGCGTTTCTCGAGCTGATGATCGAAATAGACAAGGATCCTCTTCCACCACCAAAAACCACTGGCTACTGAAACCCCAGGCTCATCATCAGTTCCAGCAGCTGCCACTATGCTAACTTCCATCAAATATGCCAATACTAAAAGAGTACCGCTTCAGAAGGAAAATCTGCAATCCGCTTCCAATAAAAGAGCTTTAGCCGCCGGCGAAAGTGGCAATGCCAAAAAGAACACGACTTGCAGTCACCTCTACACCCACTTTTTCCTCTTTTGTGGTTCCCAATTCGATTGATGGTGAAGTATTGATGACTGTTAAGAAAGAACCAATGTAAGTTCTTTTAAAAAAAATTTAACAAATGCATTTTTACTAACCAGTTAGTATTTGTGTAATGCTCAATATTCGTTCATATTTAGGACGACTTTCTCAGATGATAAGGATAGTACCAAATGGGACTCGGATGATGAAGACATTTTTAGAGTGACAGCGAATAAGAAGAAAATGTATTTGGAAGGGGTTGAGATCTTGAGATGTGAAAACCCCACAGAAAAAGAATACCTTCAGTGTGCTGCTTGCGATTTCACCATTCCGGTAGTCAAAAAATTCGAGAAGGGAAATGGACCTTATATGAAAATAAAGCGCCATATTGCAATTACTCATAAACCACTTTGATGTCTGCATTTTGAAACTCGAGGATGACTGAATTTACTGAAAAAGGAAATTTGTAAAAAAACCTTGTGTTTGTTACACACTTGAGATTGTGTCAACGGCCATTCCTATTTGTTAAGAAGTTGCTTTTAAAATGGTCTAATGTGTTTCTTGTTATTATAAAATGGAATTCAGTTCTGATAATACACTTCAAAATATTTTACTACTTACATTGTAACATTAACTTACTTCAATGAATTATTCGGATTATAACTTATATATGTAAAAAAGTGTGAAAAATTTGATAGCATGGTTATTATTTTAATTAAGTGTTTTAATTAAGTACATGGTTGTTTTCTCTAACTAATGAACTGATGAGCAGTGTAATATGAATTGATAATAATATAAAATCATACTAATACTTATTTGTAAGGAAATACAAGATTATTTTTATGTATAAAGTTTAAATGCTGCAAGTAATTACCTCCAAGTTGTAGGAACACTTTAATTACATATTCTTTTACAAAAATTTGAACATAGCATATTGCATATGGCATTTAGCATAAAATTTGAGACATTTTGAACTCAAACCTTATATTGAAAGGCGATTTATTTTTTACGTGATTTTGCTAATCACTTCCCCTAGTTCACCTAAATGCAGAACTATAGCAAAAAACACCATTAAGTGAAGAAGGAGTAACGGTTCATGGGTCTTGACTTGCTTCTGTCGTGGGAACAACAACCCAAAGTTTGGAGTTTTCCCCATAGCCGTAATAATTAGCACAGAATTAAAAAGAAATTGGGATTTCACATTTACCCATTTGCAGGTGGACAGCGAAATGCTTCATCTCATGAGTTCTATGAGATTATATAAGTCAGCTCAATTGCAGTCTATGCTCTTTTCTTACGATTTAATATCGTAAAAACAATTCCTTGCCTGTTAAATAATTTTTTTAACACTTCAAACTATTTTCCTTCAAATCATGGACTTTAGTGGCATCGAATGAACGCTGAACGTTCATACCTGATTTCTTTGTAACCCGAAACGGTTGGTATAACAAGAATTTCTTCTTTTCAAGTTTCCACCTTTTGTAAATTATATTAAGTAGTAGCTCTATCTTTTCTTATGTGAAACGGAAGAACGAAGTGCGTGTTTCATACAGGGCAGAACAATGTTTCTCCAATTCATGTTTCTGTGCTGCAATGACGTAAATGTGGTTATTGGTAAGCCAGACAATGCTATTTTACATGAGTGGTGACGCCTAGCTGCGAGTCGCTTAAAAAGGTACGTATATTGTTTTTCAATGCCATTATCCCATGACTTTTGTTTTATATAGAAAAAAGTACTAAAATCAAAACATTACTAACGAAAACTGCTTTATCTTTCACATATTGCTTTTCTGCCACTATAACCATTCTACTGTCATACGTTTTCATACTCGTTTCAGCTGCATTTAGTGATTGGTATTAAAAATTAATGAGCAGCTTCAATGCAGGTGCAAACCATTTTGTTTTGCTGAAAATGCCACATTCCAGCATCACGTCATTGTCAAATAAAGCACGTCAAGAAAAACATGCATTTGCTTCAATGCAATATCATGGCATAACCTCTACTTTTGGCTTGAATCCAAAACGTCTAATGAGTTCTTACACTTCTGTCAAACTCACAAATAAGACTAATGAAATCATTGCTCAAGTATGAAAAACATATTTTTCGTCCAACTCTCTGCGTTCGTCTGCGCTGAAACATTCATTAGTAGTTTTCAAGGTTGACTGTAATCAGTCATTTAAGAGTTATCTTACAAATATCTGTAATCAAGTGAATTCAAGTAAACGAAAGTCAAGTTTTTCTACGTTTTGACCATGGATCGAGGATCCAAATCCGTTTCCTCACTGAGTTTGGCAGGAAACGGGCAAGAAATGCAGGATACTATCATTTGGTACACCTTACAATATTCTACATTGAAAATTTATAAGTTGATTAAAAGAACTTTGAATAATTGAGATTTTTATTCAACCAGATTGTGTCAGCTATGATGATTCCAGCAATCATAATCTGGATGGTGCTTCCAGCCTTCACGGAAGTTCGAGTGGTGAAACTTGGAAAATCTAAGGAACCCGTTGATAGTTCGTATGGTGAAGTACCGGGGACTTTTCTACCGTCGCTTCTACTGGTTTATTTCACTGGTCTGGTGTACTTTTCAATCGGAATAGTCAACGTCACGGAGAAGGTGGGTTTTATGCATTAAATGATCCTACATTATTTTTAAAGCTTTGGATTATTGGAAACATGGAAGCTTTTGAGTCTAGATTATTTGTAACATTATTTGATTTTTTCTCTCTGATTAAAGCGCAAGCCTGGGAAACGAGAAGAACAGATAGAGGATGGCTTCAACTGTCTCACTATTCAACAGATCACCATTCAATGGGAGAAAATATTTTTCTGTTGTTACACGGTGTTGGCTGTCGTGTCATTTTCCAGCATTCTGGAAAGCCATGAGTTCGTCTTTGTTTGGATTGGGCTGGGATTGTCCATTTACGCAAGGATCCAGCTCATCAACAGAATTTGTGACTTCATACTCATTGGGTAAATCTGCAGAATAGGAGGCCAGGATGCAGAACTATTCAGACGGTGGTTTGGTCTTTATGCAGATATGAACTCTCAGAATAAAATGAATTGTCATTGATAACAAAATAGACTTCTGCTTCTACATAATTTACATCTATGCATGAAATGAACCAGTCAACGACTTTTCCATAAAACTTATCTGCATAAAATCATGAACATGATATCACTACATAGGCAAACGGCCTGCATAATTATATTTGGAACCGTTTAGAATAGGTCATAAACATATTATAATATGGATGCTCATGTTTCCCCTTCACAAGGAAGGTGTCGAGACTGACTCCTGTGCAGATTGTGGCTGGTATGCCACTCCAGACAAGCTTCCCGATTCTGTCGTCATCCTCGACCAAGAACGATTGCGCAAAGACTCAGATTCAGAGACTCAGAGATACGCATCCTTTTTCGAAGGGAAAATAACTTCTGTCAGGAGCTCAGTTTTGAAGGAATTATTCATTGAACACGTCGATATTCCTAAAAGCCCTGTCATGTTCACATCTTCTTTGGCATTCCATATCTCAGTTTTATGACAAGAGAGACGCTACTGTTGAAGCCATCGATAGTTTTTAGGCTTCGAAGATCACATGGCCATTTCGCTAAGATGAATGATTAGCACTGACGACCTCTACCAGAATTGCGCTGACGTCCTGTAACCCGGTTCCGCATACCGGTCACACTATACACCATATTTTCCATAAAAGTAACCCCATTCTACGATACCCCACCTGGATTAGGGGAAATTTTAATTTTGAACAACTTATATGCAATTTGCGCTCATACCCAATTTGTTAACCCTTTTTGTTGCCTTATATTGAACATTTATAGCGGGTAATGTTCAATGCCTGATTATCTCCACCCGCATATTTGACTCATCGACCGTTAAGTCCTCAACATCATCATAAACCCAAGTGTCTTCTCAATAGCTTGGACATTACTCAACAATCAACACATTGCAATCGCTAATTATACAAGCACAACCTAATGCTGTCATAACCTATACATTTATTCGTCCTCCCTTCCCTCTGCCGTTTCTCTAAGCCACCGCTGCGCCTTCTTCATTCCCATCGTACCAGTCATTAAATGTAAGTGTAGACTCACGAAACAAAGCACTGCGGAGTTAGCAAATTTCCAGTTATTGTGCAAGAGGTAAAATAGCCTCAAAAATGAATTTCTCCACGACATGCAGACACAACTACGCATTAGTTTGATTAATTGATACCCAGAGCCGCCCGGTTCCAGTCATCTTCTGAGCATGCAATAGTGACTATCTGATACCTCTCCTCTCAACAAGATTTTGAATCCATAAAAACTAAATTGATCATGGCCAATCTATATTGATCAATTGTGATGTCTTGATGATGATTATGATTGTGTTGCAGTTACTATTGACCATCATACATCATCCTCCTTTCAATTAGTTTTGCTTGACACCACAAGTTGCCCCCATTCTGTTCATTAACTTCTT
>LJIJ01003426.1:0-19159 GCA_001718145.1 Orchesella cincta | reverse complement strand
GTTGATGTGGAAACAAGGAACTTTTATCAAGAAAGCTCTGAAGAAGGCAGTTGAGTCTGGAAAGCTCACTCAACCCAAGGAAAGGGAGCTGCTGGTTCCTTCAAGTTGGCTGTCAAGCCAAAACCAGAGAAGAACTGCTGGTGAGAAGAAACCAAAGCCAAGAAGCCCAAAGCTGCTGGTTCTCCAAGAAGGCTGCTAAGAAGCCTGCTGCCAAGAAAGCCGCTGCTACTCCAAAAGCAGCTTCACCAAACCCAAGAAAGCCAAGGCACCAAAAGCCGCTGCTAAACCCAAGGCTACCAAGAGCCCAAGAAAGCGCAGCCAAGAAGCCAGCCGCTCCAAAAGCCAAGCCAGCGGAAGCTCCTGCAGCACCAGCTCCAAAACCAGCAGCTGCCAAGAAGGCTCCAGCCAAGCCCAAGACTCCAAAGAAGGCAAAGGCACCCAAGACCATGAAAGCCAAGAGCCCAGCTAAGCCCAAGACCGCAGCACCAAAGAGAGCTGCACCCAAAGCCAAGAAGTAAATCCGGAAGTCATTTTTTGACTACAAATTAAACCCAACGGCCTTTTTAAAGGCCACCACAATTTACAAAGAGCAATTTTAAACTTAAATTTTTCAGTAATGACTACATTATCAAGCTGTGAAACGAATATAATGATGACAATGGCATCAGAATATCCGGATACCTCCTCACTTTACAAATGTATAATGCAAACGTTTATTATGTTTCATGCTACAGGATTCCAATGCATATTGCTTACGTGTATGGCAAGCTGTGCTACGATGTGCGGAGTGCGGACGTACCTGGTCATAGCGAAGCGGTTTTGCATTGCATTTGAGAGGTTTCAGCTCTAATGCACCCACAGGCAAGAACTTTCAACTCAGTTTGGGTTTCCATTTGGAAATTCTTACGGCTGTGTTCTTTACGACGTCCATGTCACTGAATTTGTTTGGCTTTTGTTTAAAATGCTATGTAATGATTGATATTTTTGATGAATTATGAAATATCTCTACTGATGTCAATGTTTAATGATAATCGAATCTTGTAAAGGATCAAAATGTACATGTGACTACTTTTTAATGCCATCTCAGTGCTTATTATTACATCCAATCGATTTAGAATAAAAACGTATGAAATATACTAGTTTTCAATTAATCTCGCATTGCAATTTTGAAGATATTCATACCATTTTTTATTTATGCATAATATGCAGTTGCTCTTTGTAAAAAGTGGTGGCCTTTAAAAAGGCCGTTGGGTTTATATTTCTGCCGTTTGGTTTTGGTTTGTTTAACCTCCGAATCCGTAGAGAGTTCTGCCCTGTCGCTTGAGAGCATAGACAACGTCCATGGCAGTGACGGTCTTCCTCTTGGCGTGCTCGTGTAGGTCACAGCGTCCCTGATCACGTTCTCAGAAATACTTTGAGAACTCCACGAGTCTCCTCGTAAATGAGTCCAGAAATACGCTTGACTCCACCACGACGAGCTAAACGACGGATGGCGGCTTGGTGATACCTTGGATGTTATCACGCAACACTTTCCTGTGACGCTTGGCACCCCCCTTTCCAAGACCCTTTCCTCCTTTACCACGACCAGTCATATTGAGACTTTTGGTTTGGTTTTACTCAAAAAAGAAAATGATGAAATGAGTGAGTTGCTGAGAATGAAGCTCTGATGGCCGTGGGTTATATACTAGAGTGCGGACGTACCTGACAGAACTGAGCGGCTCAAACGATCTTTTTTCCTCACATCTAACGCTGATTGGCTGCCGGTAATCAACTACTATATTCCTTTCTCTTTCAAACCAAACGAAGTCCCATAATATTACCATATATGCAACTGTATTTGGGTACTCTTGGAAGGTTTGTTAAATACATGAAAAATAGAGTTCGAAATAATATACATACATACCACTGCTAACTTTAAACCGATGGGAATTTATATTTTCTTCTGGCAAGTGGTTTGGTACAGCATGACGTTTATATTATAACGTATCTAACTGAAAATATTATATTATGAAGCAGATTCAACTCACGATTTCTGTCTATGCTATTATGAATTCCTATCGCATTAAAATATTTACGCGCTTCAAAAGGCATCCAACAAATAGTTAAAATTGAACGCGTATTTTTAATTAATGCGCAATTGATTGAAGAATAAAAGGTATCCAGTAAATGTTCATTAACACCTATTATACTTTTGATATGCTATGCTGTCAGTAACTTGCAACATTTTTATGTTTGGCATTATGCAACCACCTTTTTAAGGTTAAGAATTGAGTTTTAATTATGACGCATAATTAACATTATTTTGGACTTTATATTTGCTCTTAGGAAATTGTGGTGGCCCTTAGAAGGGCCGTTGGGTTATTTAAACACACATTCGAGATCAGTGGAAGCTGATATTTCAAAGTGAGATCATTTCCAGAAGACAGTTTACTTGGAGGAGGTGTACTTGGTGACAGCCTTGGTTCCTTCAGAGACGGCATGCTTGGCCAACTCTCCGGGAAGGAGGAGACGCACTGCAGTTTGGATTTCCCGAGAGGTGATGGTGGTCCTCTTGTTGTAGTGAGCAAGACGGGAAGCCTCAGCAGCAATACGCTCGAAAATGTCGTTGACAAAGGAGTTCATGATGGACATGGCTTTGGAGGAGACTCCAGTGTCGGGGAAACCTGCTTCAACACCTTGTAGATGTAGATAGCGTAGGATTCCTTCCTCTTGTGCTTCCTCTTCTTTCCATCTCCCTTTGGAAATGTTCTTTTGGGCTTTTCCTGCCTTCTTGCAGCCTTTCCACTGCTTTGGTGGCATGTTGAGAACGGTTTGGTTTACTTGGTGAGAGTAAAAGGTAGTGCTTTCAGTTTGAACGAGAGCTTGTGAATGCGGAGCAGTTGGCTGCTGTCCCTATTATATGGCCGGAGTGAGTTCAGCATTGAGTTGAGATGCGGACGCTGGGTTGAGAATTGAGTTGAGCTTGAAAAAGGCTGAGTTGAAATTTCAGGCTGACGTCACTTGTGGGTGGAGCCTAGTCTTTCTCTGTTCTACCATTTCCTTTTGTGTGCTTTACGCGCTCTCCCGTATTATGCTTTGAGCATGTATCTAAACCATGATTGTTTGATCACGAAGTATAAATTGTCCGTTGATGGAACGCATTTTTCATCTATTTAGTGTAAGTGGGTCTGATTGCAATGGAAGGAACTACATTTGTTTCGAATGGCCCCATGTTGCTCAAGCCGAAAGTTTTGTGACTCATATAAAACTTTAATAAATCTTAACCTTCCGTCCTCCGTTATAATATAGTTACGCAAAATGCAGGCGAAGTAAGACAAAGCCATAGTCATAGAAAGCAACTGTATTCATAATATATGCTACGAGATACTAAACTAGCCTAAGGTGCAAACTTCCGAAACATCATTGCTATTTATTTCATAATAGCACATTCATCAAACATCAAATGAATGAAAAGCAGCATTTAAAGCAGCATGAGCTTCGTAGTGATTATTTTCTCTTCATTTCTATGATGTGTAAATAAGGCAGCAATGAGCCCATCATATTATCATGCTTCAACATTATCTTGCGCACATAACATATCATCATAATTCTTTTCAAGTGATTCGATCGATTGATCAATTGCTCTTCGTAAATTGTGGTGGCCCTTAAAAGGGCCTTTGGGTATAAAGTCGCAGTGATACAGGAATTGTTATTTAAGCACGTTCTCCACGGATACGTCTGGCCTGGATGTCCTTTGGCATGATGGTGACACGCTTGGCGTGAATAGCGCACAAGTTGGTGTCTTCAAAGAGTCCGACCAAGTAAGCTTCAGAGGCTTCTTGGAGTGCCATAACTGCTGAGCTCTGGAAACGCAAGTCGGTCTTGAAATCTTGAGCGATTTCACGAACAAGACGTTGGAATGGGAGCTTGCGGATGAGGAGCTCAGTGCTCTTCTGGTAACGACGGATTTCTCGGAGGGCAACGGTACCGGGACGGTAACGATGGGGCTTCTTGACTCCTCCGGTGGCTGGGGCAGACTTACGAGCAGCCTTGGTGGCGTGCTTACGTGGAGCTTTACCTCCAGTAGATTTACGGGCAGTTTGCTTGGTACGAGCCATTTCGCAAGAATGGGAAAGTTTGTTGAGAGTGAATTTGCTGTTGTCAGTTCAAAACTTGAGCATGGAATGAGAATGCAGGGAAGACAGAGCGGTATATAAAGGCAGAAGCTGAGTTGAAAAAAGGAGCGAAACCCAACAAGCAACTAAAGGGGTGCAGATGAAATGAACTCTTCCAACTCAACTCTCTGCTCAAGCTCCGCCTCAACTCAATTTCCAACTCAATCTCCAACCCAGCTCTGCCGTATATAAACAGGCTCTATCTGCTACGCTGCTCATTCAACTTCTGAGCAAGCAACTGAGAACACTCATTTTACACAGTAAACTCTCACTCAAACTCTCATCATGTCTGGCCGTGGCAAAGGAGGAAAAGTGAAGGGAAAGGCAAAGTCCCGTTCCAGCCGTGCAGGACTTCAGTTCCCAGTGGGTCGTATCCATCGTCTCCTCAGAAAGGGAAATTACGCTGAGCGAGTTGGAGCTGGAGCTCCAGTCTACCTCGCTGCCGTTATGGAGTACTTGGCCGCTGAGGTTCTCGAGTTGGCCGGTAACGCTGCTCGTGACAACAAGAAGACCCGTATCATTCCCCGTCATCTGCAACTCGCCATCCGTAACGATGAAGAGTTGAACAAGTTGTTGTCCGGACCATTGCTCAAGGTGGTGTGTTGCCCAACATCCAAGCTGTCCTCCTCCCCAAGAAAACCGAAAAGAAATCTGCCTAAATTGATCTCAACATCAACTTTACCCAACGGCCTTTTTAAAGGCCACCAAATATTTCGAATAATGATGATTTATAAATGATTTTATTTGATGAGATATTATTTTCCTTTATTTCAAACTCGTTGTCCAAAAACTGGGTACGACTTGTTTAGCATTGATGAAAACCTCACGACTATAGTTTCATATGCAACATTGATAAACTACCTTTATTGTAGTTTGATTACGTTTCACGAAAAAGCATAATGCGTCATTACCTCAGAAAACAATACTTTAACGGTAGTTTTTAGATTTTAATGAGTATGGCAAGGAATTTATTTAGTAATATTTCAAGTACCAATGCAACACTTGATATTTTAAAGCACTAGTCGAAAGAGACAAAACTAACTGCTTCAAATTTCATTGAAAACTTTTTCAAATTATGTCATCATGTTTTTTATCTCTAAACTATGAAACTCACTCAACGCCTTTCAAAATTAGAATACAATATTTACGATTTTCCCTAATTCCTAGAACAGGATAACGATGGACAGCAATAAAGGCTTCGTTCAGCTTTTGGGTCATGTAGACTGCATGATTATTGATATTTGTTGGAAATGTAAATTAAAAAAAGAATAGAAACAACGCAGCAAATTAGTTTTCGAGCTTGCTTTCTATTGTTCTGCTTCTAAGAAAAATTGTACGTACATACCTGTATTAAATGTATGTAAGCATGAAATAACACCAGGTATATCAATATCAACCCTCTTCATATTAAAAACATAATCTGAAACCATCACACTGAACACAAAACGAGATGAATTGTCACACATAAACAGTTGCTCAAAAGCCGCTCCAGCTGTCAGGTACGTCCGCACTCTGGTATACCAATGCTAGCCCAGCAGAACTTCATTCAAGCTCACTCGTTCAACCTCAAAGTTTCTCAAGTCTCAAGCCAAGCTCACAAGTCTCAATATGACTGGTCGTGGTAAAGGAGGAAAGGGGGAAAAGGGGCCAAGCGTCACAGGAAAAGTGATATCCAAGGTATCCCGCCCGCCATCCGTCGTCTCGCTCGTCGTGGTGGAGTCAAGCGTATTTCTGGACTCATTTACGAGGAGACTCGTGGAGTTCTCAAAGTATTTCTGGAGAACGTGATCAGGGACGCTGTGACCTACACGAGCACGCCAAGAGGAAGACCGTCACTGCCATGGACGTTGTCTATGCTCTCAAGCGACAAGGCAGAACTCTCTACGGATTCGGAGGTTAAACAAACCAAAACCAAACGGCAGAAATATAAACCCAACGGCTCTTTTTAAAGGCCACCACAATTCCTAAGAGCAAAACCATTTTCTTCTACGTTCAAATAAATATCTACACATTATAATGCACTTTTGTACTTCAAAAAACATGAAAGCTTTGTTTTGAATGATTCGTTAAGTTCTCATACCACATTTTATTGTCATTCACTCATTTAACAACTATTTCCCTGAAAAGTATTGTTATTTACATGACTTCCAAGTTATTTATGCGCCACGCTCAATCAACGTGTTTCAAAATCAAAAAAATCTTTTCGCTTTAGTGATAAATCTTTTTTAAAACTATGTACTGAGTTCAAATCAAGTGAATGTGAAATTTTATGGCACTCTGGTTTTGAGGGATTTTATTTTTTAATAACCGACTGTATTTTGCATGCAAGTAGAAAGCAATTTTGTTATTACAAGCTGCAATCAACTCAACTGGCTATTTCTTATGTAAAATGCTCATTTCGTAGGATGTTTCTCATTACCCCACTCTTAACTTCTAAAATATTGAATGTCTTTTCGTAGCATCTACATAAAACATTATCATATTATTCTTTCAGTAATTAAACTCGCTCTTTGGAAATTTTGGTGGCCCTTAGAAGGGCCATTGGGTTAAATTGTGGTCAAATGTTGGAATTCCGAATCATTTACTTCCTTGCCTTGGGAGCAGCCCTCTTTGGAGCTGGAGTCTTGGCTTGGCTGGGCTCTTGCTTTCATGGTCTTGGGTGCTTTTGCCTTCTTTGGAGACTTGGGTTTGGCTGGAGCCTTCTGGCAGCCGCTGGTTTTGGAGCTGGTGCTGCAGGAGCTGGTTTGGGAGCTGCTGGCTTCTTAGCTGCTGCTTTCTTGGGGCTCTTGGCCTTGGTTTAGCAGCGGCTTTTGGTGCCTTGGCTTTCTTGGGTTTTGGTGAAGCTGCTTTGGAGTGCTGCGGCTTTCTTGGCAGCGGCTTCTTGGCTGCCTTCTTGGGAGAACCAGCAGCTTTGGGCTTCTTTGCTTTTGGTTTCTTCTCACCAGCAGGCTTCTTTTCTGGTTTTGGCTTGACTTTGCCAGCACTTGACTTATGATCTTGGGTTGAGTGAGCTTTCCAGACTCAACTGCCTTCTTCAGAGCTTTCTTGATGAAAGTTCCTTGCTTCTCCACATCAACTTTGTGGACGTCAGCGATGTACTTCTTGATCGCTTGGAGGGAAGAGCCTCCCTTCTCACTCAGCTTGGTGATGGCTTCAATAACCATCGCGTTGGAGGATGGATGAGCGGGAGCTTTTTTCTCACCCTTGGGTTTGGCTGCAGCCTTTTGGTTTAGCTGCTGCCTTTCCCTTTTTTGGGGTAGCTGCTACAGGAGCGGCAGCTGGGTAGTTTCAGGTGCTTCGGTATCAGCCATGGCAACGAGGGTTGTTGGTTTGATGAGTAGAATTCGATTGAACAAAGGTTTCACACGAACAGATACGAGAGTAAAGCTGTGAGCTGGTTTTATACCACCAAAGCACAGAGTGCGGACGTGCCTGGTCATTCCCAAGCGGTTATGCTTTGCTTTGGCTAGCTCTCAACTCAGGATGTAACCGCAGGCAAGAATGTTCAACTCAGCTCGAGTTTCTATGTGGAATGTTGCTACTATTTTTACCATATACACAATTACGTCGTTATTTTTGTATTTGTATGAAACGCCATGTCCTGGATGATTGCCTATATGCCTTATAATTTCATTTATGATGCTTTATTATGCCAATTATTTAAACATTTTGTCTAATATCATTGTATAATAATACTTTAGTAATATTAATTCTTTCATTGCCCCCAAACTTTTTGAATATGCAGGATAATACTCGTAAAACAGTTTTATTATTACTTATTCAGTTTTTAAATTCTGAACTGTCTTTTTCTAAGAGAAATAACTACTTTCCTGCTATTCCGCTTCAAAACTATTTTTTAAAAAGTGAAAAGATTTTTTAGCGGCGTTTTATCCTACAAGTTTTCTTTCAAAAGCAAGGCAATGATGACTATAAAATAGCGGCTAAGTATATATTCCATTAAAAATATATTGCTACATCAAGAAATCATCAAAAATATGTTGCTTTCTATACGTATGAGCTTATATTTTTGTACATGGAAAGTCGCTTTCGTAGTAACAAGATGAAATTACAATGGCTTAACAAAAAGTTCTCTTTCATCTTTTCAGCATTCTGAGAAATATGATGAGTGAATTTATGCATACTAGATGCATTTGCTCTTTGTAAAATGTGGTGGCCTTTAAAAAGGCCGTTGGGTTTAGATTTCTGTCGTTTGTGTTTGGTTTGTTTAACCTCCGAATCCGTAGAGAGTTCTGCCTTGTCGCTTGAGAGCATAGACAACGTCCATGGCAGTGACGGTCTTCCTCTTGGCGTGCTCAGTGTAGGTAACAGCGTCCCTGATCACGTTCTCAGAAATACTTTGAGAACTCCACGAGTCTCCTCGTAAATGAGTCCAGAAATACGCTTGACTCCACCACGACGAGCGACGACGGATGGCGGCTTGGTGATACCTTGGATGTTATCACGCAACACTTTCCTGTGACGCTTGGCACCCCCCTTTCCAAGACCCTTTCCTCCTTTACCACGACCAGTCATATTGAGACTTTGGGTTGAGTTTTACTCGAGAAGAGAAAATGATGAAATGAAATAGTTGTTGAGAATGAAGCTCTGATGAGATTGCAGTGGGTTTATATACCAGAGTGCGGACGTGCCTGACAGTACGGAGCGGCTCAAACGATCCTTTTTCCTTACATCTGAAAAGCTGGTTAGCTACCATTCTCTCTCAAACGGAATTATAGAATGCTTGTCACAAGTATATTTTCTATGCTTTTAGGTACTCATGTGATGTAAAAGTTCTTCGAAGTTTGTTTTTCTTATTCTATAAATGTTAATGCACGCTAAATCTTCGATTCTATTGTTCTGAAATAATTAACGAGCAATAATAATGTGTTTAAATAATAATGCCATCTTTCGGATTGCAGATTTAATAAAATGAACATAAAAACGTTTAAAATTAGATATAGTAAACGTACATATTTACTATATTTTGTGTTTTTAAAAATCGCTTTTAGTTTTAAATTTTCGTAGAAGATGCAAAAACCACAAATAATTTCATTTTCTCACAACGATGATGATCATTATGCATTCAGAGTACAGTACAATTTTTGTAACACAAGCTACGTGAATATGTATGGAATGGAAATAGTAAGAAAGGCATCATACAACAGCAAAAATGCTATAAAATTGGAAATGAACTTCAAACATATTGCGAGACGTGGAATGGCATAGCTGAATTTCTCGATGAGGCATACATTTTACCTTTATATTGCTATAATGCTGATATCTTGTACTGTTCATTTCGAACTTTGCTTATTTATATGAGAATCAGTAATATATGCTGATTTTTTATGCAGTTATAAGTTTTAAATTGCTCTTTGAAAAGTTTGGTGGTCCTTAAAAGGACCGTTGGATTTGTTTAACACATATTCGAGACATGTGAAAGCTGACATTGCATTTTCAAGTTGAGGTCAATTCCAGAGGGGCAAATTTACTTGGAGGAGGTGTACTTGGTGACAGCCTTGGTTCCTTCAGAGACGGCGTGTTTGGCCAACTCTCCGGGAAGAAGGAGACGCACTGCAGTTTGGATTTCCCGAGAGGTGATGGTGGTCCTCTTGTTGTAGTGGGCAAGACGGGAAGCCTCAGCAGCAATACGCTCGAAAATGTCGTTGACAAAGGAGTTCATGATGGACATGGCTTTGGAGGAGACTCCAGTGTCGGGGTGAACTTGCTTCAACACCTTGTAGATGTAGATAGCGTAGGATTCCTTCCTCTTGTGCTTGCTCTTCTTTCCATCTCCTTTGGAAATGTTCTTTTGGGCTTTTCCTGCCTTCTTGGCAGCCTTTCCACTGGCCTTTGGTGGCATGTTGAGAGAGTTGTTGGATTACTTGGTGAGAGAGTAATATCAAACTTTCAGGTTGAGAGCGAGAGAGTGAATGATGCTGTACAGTCGGAGAGGCTGCTATTTATATGGCGAGAGCGAGTTCAGGATTGAGTTGAGATGGAAAACATCTGCCTCTGGCTGAGTTGAGTTTTTTAGTGGGAAAGGTGACGGTGATCATGCATGACGTGCGTGTACAATGAAAACCTTGAACCAAACATCAGAACACTGAACCCAATTGGGTTGCCCGCCCTTTTAAGCATTTTTATCAAAAAAAGCAACATACAACAAAACATATACCACACATATGAAAGACTGTTAGCAAAATAGATATTCTACACCCATTCATGTGTATAATATTTCTACTCACCAAATGAAATGTTCATGATTGAAAGTTAATATGAGGAGTTGTGGCTTGTGCCATTATGCAAGATAATTCTAAAGGAAATTTACTGATGCTGGTTTAGGTTTAAATGCTTAAAATTATACTTTTAAAAGTCATTTAACGTGGGATTCTTCTGATTTGTAGGAAGCTATGCAGATTTAAATCAAGCATTTGTGTGTTGCTTTATGTGTCACATCAGCGCTGTTTTTGGAAGATATTTGAAGTATATTTTGATTAGATAAAGCTAGATATGACAGATTTTGGAGTGAAATATGCTTAAAAACTGTTGCAATATTATAGACATCATTTAACATGCAAGTAATTATATTATTCGATAGAAATCATGCATAAGGATTCACATATTATTTTCTTGCTCTTTGTAAATTGTGGTGGCCTTTAAAAAGGCCGTTGGTTCAGATAGAAAGACTTAATTAGGGTAGTTCCATATTTCATAGTTTGATGGTTGTAAAACATTTAGGCACGTTCTCCACGGATACGTCTGGCCAGTTGGATGTCCTTTGGCATGATGGTGACACGCTTGGCGTGAATAGCGCACAAGTTGGTGTCTTCAAAGAGTCCGACCAAGTAGGCTTCGAAGCTTCTTGGAGTGCCATAACAGCAGAGCTCTGGAAACGCAGATCGGTCTTGAAATCTGAGCGATTTCACGAACAAGACGTTGGAAGGGGAGCTTGCGGATGAGGAGCTCAGTGCTCTTCTGGTAACGACGGATTTCTCGGAGGGCAACGGTACCGGGGCGGTAACGATGGGGCTTCTTGACTCCTCCGGTGGCTGGGGCACTCTTACGAGCAGCCTTGGTAGCCAGTTGTTTACGTGGAGCTTTACCTCCAGTAGATTTACGCGCAGTTTGCTTGGTACGAGCCATTTCTCAGATTAAAAGGTTTGGTTGATAAAGATATATCGGTTGTGGATGCTGGAAAGAACGAACATCGAGTGAAGAGCATGTGTCCAAATGACGTATTTATATGTCACAGATGAGTTGAGGTTCACCTCACTCCACTCTTTTCAATGATGGTTGTATGATAAAATGTAAAGAACAAGAAGGGGACAAAACTGTAAGCTACATAGCAAGTTTCAATCATGGTAGCAATCCACTGAGTTTGCTTGGTTTATCTGTAATATGGAAAACCGCTTTACTCACCCTAAAAGCACTATGCAATCATTTTACGTCAAGCATATCCAAACTCGTTGGTATACTAAGTTTCTAGCAAACGGAGAACGAGATAGAAGGAGAAGCCCAAAGCAATGCTTTACTACTTCACCATAATGCATCTTCACTATAAACATATTGTAGATACAGAAGGGGAGGTAACGATAATGGTACAAAGCAATGGCCGTCTACTATAATGCAATACATTGGGTTATGTATCGATGTGTATCGTCAGCCCGCTCAACTCACAACCGAAGCACTATTATGACTTTGGGTTTCACACACATATTCTCAACACACTATCGTTTACTCAAATTGTGTATTACACGAGTATAAGACCTAAAGGGCAAGTGAGTTTGAACGAGAAAAGAGTTTACATGTACATTGTACAGTGAGTGAGTTAGGTAGCCAGCCCACTCAACTCATTTTTTACGATAATGTTCTGATAATAGCTTCTTTCCCAACATCTCAACTCAAGTTTCAACCCATCCTTGACGTATATAAACAAGCTCGCAAATGCACTTGGTATCATTCAAGCTCAACTCACCAAAGTGTGAACATTCTCTTCTTTTTACAAACTCAACTCAAAACCTACTCTCATCATGTCTGGCCGTGGCAAAGGAGGAAAAGTGAAGGGAAAGGCAAAGTCCCGTTCCAGCCGTGCAGGACTCCAGTTCCCCGTGGGTCGTATCCATCGTCTCCTCAGAAAGGGAAATTACGCTGAGCGAGTTGGAGCTGGAGCTCCAGTCTACCTCGCTGCCGTTATGGAGTACTTGGCCGCTGAGGTTCTCGAGTTGGCCGGTAACGCGCTCGTGACAACAAGAAGACGCGTATCATTCCCCGTCATCTCCAACTCGCCATCCGTAACGACGAAGAGTTGAACAAGTTGTTGTCCGGTGTGACCATCGCTCAAGGTGGTGTGTTGCCCAACATCCAGGCTGTCCTCCTCCCCAAGAAAACTGAAAAGAAATCTGCCTAAATTGATCTCAACATCAATCTATAATTACCCAACGGCCTTTTTAAAGGCCACCATATATTTCGAAGAGCAAAGTGAGATGGAGAGAATGAGAAACTAGTTTAATGAAAAAATAGTATAGAATATATAACCACACGCAGTGGTTCCCACGAAGCGGGTTTTCTGCATTTTTTTATACAATGTTCATATCATACGATATCCATCCAAATACATGCATGCTTTCAAACTACAAGGGTTTGCTTTCATCAGGTACGTCCGCACTCTTGCATACTCAACTCAGCTACTTCCACTTGCAAAGCCGTGCTGTCAAATCCATTTCTCATTCGAATAGCTGAGCCAATGCTTTATGTGTATTTATTTGAAAGTCTGGAATGTTTTTATGTATGATGGCAACTTCAATGTTGAGTTGAATCCTTTCAAACCCATTGAAATTTAATACGTTGTAGCTCACTATGAAGATACAATCTGCGACATATTTATTTATGTATTTCTTAGAATAATGCAATTATTTGGAGTATCATAGCTAGGGCAAACCTATTTTATATATTTTTACAGCCGCTCTGAGTTGTCAGGTACGTCCGCTCTCTTTGTATATGCAAACAAAGGCCAACCAGTCACATCAACTTCATTTCGTTGAAACCCATCTCTGTGCTACAAATGATACTTTACACGATCGCCTGTACTTGCTCTATTCTAATTATAAAACTGTCACGTTATACAAATATGAATTGATAATAAATAATGATTTTCGTCATTATCCCTGATCTCATCGATAAATCAATTGAATTTAAGCAATGAATGCTCCATAAAAAAGATTGTGTTTGAGGATTGAGATATAATTAGCTGGTGGTACTGCACAAAATTTGCATACTGATATTATGCTTGTTGGTATTAGAAGAATACTTACGTGAACAAAAAAGGAAATAGTTTTACAAATATGACAATGCAGAAATCTGATAGTTATGTCGAAACGCAGTAAACTTTGAATTAGATTTGGGAGGAATAATCATTTCTTTAAACATTAGTGAGTGTAGGATTTCACTCTACAGCAATTAAGATTTTCTGTGCATCATCAAAAAACCATGAATGTTTCAGGGATTGAAATTCTCAACCCATCCAGCACTGCATAATGTGCCGTAAATTCTAAAGAATTGTTCATAAACTTCTTGCGAATATTGATGATGATAATTAATATGAATGGATATTTTCTGCTTGCTCCCTACATTTGCCTCTCAGTGTAATATGAAATAATATTCTATTTTAGTGTTTCAATAAAGAAATTCCACAAGTTTGTATTATAAATGTCTGAATAGTTATCATTTCATTTTTGTATCGCATTTTTAACCTTTTAAATCTTTTGCAGCTAGCCTTACGCTTACCAATCGGACTTCCTGCATCACATCGTATGGTTTCCTCATTCATCCGGAATGTGTAATAGAAAGGAACGGTTTGTATTTCGGCGCTAGACTGTGTGATTACTGCATCATCATATTTTTGCATCATGATATGACAGTTTTCACTTTAATGCAACGTATGGTAAGCAACTTACATACTGAACAACACGTCGTGAGAATACGACCTTCGTTGGGAAATCAATTATAAAGTTGCAGGGTACAAAGAAGTTCTTTTTTACCTGGGAAAATACTACTTTTCATGAGAAGTAATTTCAATTCGTCCTAATAAACCTTAACGAAATCGCACTAAATATTTTCACATCATGCCAAACATGCAAAGAAATACATTGAAACTTTGCTTTCTAATCTCTCTGGAATTGACACAAACAGAAGTGGCGTGGTGAAAACTATAATCCATAAATACACATTTTGAATACCATACGCAAGGTTCACTTAACATATTATTTTCTTGTAAACTACTCTGAATTCAACAAGCTCAAATTTTCTTCATAAAACATGAATGTGTTTCATTAAATATTACTAACTATGCGTATATAAAAATGCAGGTTTGGATATTTAATACGTGAAAAAGAACTTGAATTATGCATCACATCATTGGGATTTGCATTGTAGTGACATCAATACTTTCTATATGATACATAAATGGAAAACACACATTTTTGGAATATATTGAATGACAAACACGAAAAACAACACTTTTACAGCCCGCTCCCCCTGCTATGAAAATTCATTAATGAAGCTGACCATGGTCGTGCTGTCAAAGTTTAAGATGTACACACGTAAATAGTACCAATCCTGATGAACTACCATTACAATTGAATTTAAATGCGCATTAAATTCCTTTAGACTTTTTCCGGAGTAAACTCAGTGCCCAACAAAAATTGAAGTACATTGTGGATATTGATATGAAAATGACGACGAAAAATTTGTTTTAACTGTGGCGAACGATAACCCTGAAAAATAGAAGTCTCTTTGCTTTATAGTAAGTCTTGGAGTATGCCACTACGATTTTCGTATATTCGTATGTAACTTTTAAACCACTCAAGCGTTATGCTTGCTAAGCCTTCAAAGTTAGGGCAGTTATAGTCGTTACATGAAATATATCTGTTTAAATTTCATACATAACATTTCATATCGTCGCTTGTAATTTTTTGTCGAGGGACACCTGCCCAAAAGTGGCCTTACTTTCGCACTGTACCACATGGAAAAGTTGCGTATTTCTCGACTGCGCGACATCTTGAAAAGCTTGGCCATATTTTTCGACTGATAACAACTGCGTTGGTAGAATGACTTTTTTGAACGGCTATCTACATAACAATGATTTTACAGGAGAAGCGAAAACACAACATACCTTAATATTGATAATTTAAATTATTTGATCAACACCAGCCACACTATTTTTTGCATATAAATTTGGAAGAAAGCGAAAAGGGGCTTCAAATAAGACTGAATATGTATGGAATGGACTCTATTTCATAAGAAACCACAGATTCTGATCACACAACAAAAGTTTGTGCTACCGAATCGTTTGGCCGTTTTTTTCATTACAATGGACCTGAAGACCCATTGACGTGCTTATATCAAAATGCGCAGAATTTTCGGAGAGAATTTAAATGAATCATAAAAAGATCAGTTTGTCAAAATTAGTAGATAGCGGTTCAAAAAGGTCATTCTACCAACGCAGTGTATCAGTCGAAAATATATGCCAATTTATTCAGATGTTCCTAGTCGAAAAATACTGCCCAACTTTCAGGGGTCACAGTCGAAGTAAGCACTTTTGCACTGGTTGTCCCTCACAAAAAAACAACGACGAGTATACTAAGATTTCAAAGCAGCAACCATAACCCAAAGAACACGGAAATTTGTTTTCTAATCTCTCAGGAATTGACACGAGTCATTCGCGTGTGCAACAACAAGTATCTATCATAAATACATGGAATGAAGCCCTATTTAACAGGTTTTCTCTTTGACTTTTTGACATTCTACTCTACCGAATTCTGTACATTGTTTGCCTACCAATTCCATCACATATACACATATAGGATATGGAAATATAATTTGGATTTTTAAGTGCAGTGCAAGTATACCTTAAATTGGGCTGTGATCACATCCTACGGCATTCTCTTTGTCAAACGGTTGGGTACGTATCCACTTGTTTGATGCTGATACTAGTGAAGTACTATTAGAATTAGCATTAAATACTACCAAGTGTAATATCTATGACATTTCCAGGAATTGACTTAGTCATCGACAAGCCTTGAACAAAGTTGCTTGACAGTTTGAGTTGGGAAATATCAACATCCAACCCGTCATTATGAATTAACTTGTAACTTTTAAGGTTAAAAATTTATTTAATGTCGCATTTTTTATTCATCATAGATCACAGTGAAATTGACTCTCTCAAAAGTATGAAATAAGTAACAAATCTGCATTTTCATAGTCGTATTCTGTAGTTAGACATTTTTAGTACATAATGTCACGTAGAAATTCAAGTTTAGTAACAGTGGCCCTTGGTAATTTATCTACGGACGAAGAGAGCCCTCCACCATATACGACGACAACGGTTATAGAAATTGGAGACGACGATGAGATAAATGCAGTTGCTCGATTCCCAGGTAGCACCGAAAGGATCTTTCAATTGGTTTTTGAGGATGAAAGTCTGCAAAATGATTTGACCTTGGAACAGCCCAATCCGAATAACACATCGGAAAGATGCAGCAACTTAGGATCCTGGTTTCGAAGATGCTGTAACGGAAACATCTGCCAACATGTCCGTGATAAGATTGCTGGATTTATTAATGCAAAACTGAAAGCGATACATGACAAGCTTGAGTCAAGGTGTGAGAAAAGCTACCTGGAAATATATTTTCTCTACGCAAATGTCTGTGGTGTATCACCCTTTCGGTTTGGAAAGGAAAATAAACCGGTGGTGTGGCTGAAGAAGGTTTGAACATTTTTATTTTTATGCATGATTATTAAGCATTACCTATAACCTATATTACATTAAGCATATATGTATAGTATCAGAGTTTGAAAAACGAGTTACGAAATGCTGCACGTCTTAGTTAGTGTCATTAAACTTTGTCTGTAATGTGTAGAATCATCCTTATGGTGGTCAGAAGAAAGAAACCACCATGTAAGTACATTTAAGGGTGAAACTAATTATTTTAAAATGACGACTTCACAAATATATGGTTCCCTTAGCTTCGAACTTTTATGCGATTGCAGTTGCACTACATCTATTTTTGCATGATAATACACACGTCAACTTGTATGTATGAGTCATACAACTAGAATATAGAACGACAAGCTTTGAGATACAGCCCTTTCGGTATATAGTAAATTGCCATAATATCGATGAGAAATGAATAGCCGGAGTCTGTCCGTATCTCTTTATATGTTAAAAAGTTACTTTCCTTTGTATTTGTTTAATCTACGAAACTACGGGCATGCTCAAGTTTATAAATCGTGAATCCATTCGCTGCCCATACGTTTCCCATGTTTTAATGTATATTGTTTACAGGGGGAAATATTACGTTGAAAACACGGCAATATTGCTTTCTAATTCCTCAAGGAGTGACTCAAATGATAGTTGTATGATCCAACATGAAAGCAGGTTTCCATCAACCAACAATAAACACATGACATAAGCAACCGTGAAAGCCATACTTACCCAAATTACATTATCATTATACGGTTTTCTATATTCTTTCTGCATAAACAAAATAGTCGTTAAAATGGAAGGAAAGGATGGGTTATATAGACATGCTCATAGATCAAGTATCACAGAAAGAATATTCAAGAGTACTTGGGGTTATCTGAAACATATAAGTTAAGTTATTAGTAATTAGGTTGAATACTCCGTAATAGAAAATCTTTGAACGCGTCATATTTTATCGAGCACGTCATTTTAATGGCAGGAAGAGCTATCATTAAATTAAGCAGTCAGTAATTAGCGTTTGAGTAAAAAAAATTACGACTTTACTTCATATCTGATATTGGCGATAATAGGACGAATTTTTGCTGCTGCGTCAATTTGTGAAATTGATTAGCTACATCATTGCAAAAAGTAAAATATTATCTGTAAGTATGAAGTTTCTTTCAACTGAAAATACTGCCATAATCTGTACTCTTGTCATTTTACTATTGGTAAGCACACAATTGGTAAAGTAGGCTGTTTTTCGAATGTAGTATAATTAATTTAACTTCTTAAAATTAGACCAATAATTTATTTTAGACTATGGTATCAATGACAGAGGGAAGAAAAAATAAGCAATCACGTCAATCCGTTTTGGCCGATCAGAAAATAATAGACAAATTGAACCAGCTTTAATAGAATGCAGTTTCCGTGACCTTCCAGAACCAGATGTCCCATTCTATTTACCAACTTTCTGAGAGAAAAATTGTTCCTTTTTAAAATTGGTGTCATGTAGCATGTCTAATAAACTTTTGTTTTAACTCCTCACCTTCCCTATTGTTTTTAACACATATATTACCAGTGCACTCACGATACATTTCTTTGCATAAATAGAAAGTACAAACAAAGATAAAGTGAAAGGTCATCATTTAGGAACAAAGAAAGCATTATAGCAAGACTTTCGAACAATCACTCACGCAAAATCTTTGGTTAGCAGTGGAAGTAGCTGTTCAGGAACAATTTGCAACGATAGCGAGTATATTGACAGATTATTCAATTATAGTCTATTATTAATTTCGGTTCCGCTGCATCAATTTTTGAAAGTTATTAGCTGCTTCATCACAATAAGTAGATTATTATCTGTAAATATACAGTTTCTTTCAACTGAAAATACCGCCGATAAGAAAGATATGGACGAAATGAGGAGGTGTCAATAGAACCCTTCCACACCAGTTGTTCCGATCTATTTTAGTACTCTTACTTTTTTTCAAAAAATCATACAGCATGTTGCATGTCAAATAAATTTTGGTTTCCACTTACCATTCTTCTGTTGCTTTTAATGCCTATATTATCAGTGCATTCACAATACACTATTTTGCAGAAATCGTAAGTACGTAAAAATAAAAATAGAAAGGCATTCATTAGAAAAAAGGGAGTATACATCAAGACTTTCACATAAACACTAACATAATATTTTGGGGTTAAAAATGGAATTAATTCTTCAGAAAAAATTTGCAACGCGATGCGAATATTAAAAGTAAACTATTAT
>LJIJ01003425.1:0-19166 GCA_001718145.1 Orchesella cincta | reverse complement strand
TAAAGCATAAAAGCAACGCACTCGGAAGAAACTTTTAAAATAGAAACACAAAAGGTAGCTTATATCGAAACTAACACGTAAATTCCAGTTTTACAATATTACTAATATTATATTAGTAATCAATTACAAGTTAAGTAGTAGCTAAAACTGCAGCCAAATGGACTTTGTAGCTTTCGAACCCAAATCCCCTGAGGCAATATTTCCGCTCGAGGTACAAACTATTTCCATTTCACCAATGTTTCACATACTTTAAGCAGAGTGTGTGTACACTAATTAACTGTCATTTCATTATTCTTACTCTTAAGGTGAGCGGAATGACTCTCCATAAGATTTATCAAATTGCTACCAAACTTGCAGGTCATGGGCAAAACTTTTACTGCACAAACGAACAAGCTTTTTAATGCCACAGGTAGTCAACTCTTTTTAAACAGAGATTATACTTGCAGGTTCCTCAAAATAAGATTTTAATTGATTTTATTTGTTGTATTGCACAGGTGTATCCACTGCTTAATAAATACTTGGCTTCAGAACTGGATAAAGAAGATGGGAGCTACCATGAAAAGGTGCTAAGTGCTTCTCTCAACATCCGCATGATATCCCGAACCTGGAAAGAGTCTGTGGATTCTTATTACCAAAACCATCGCTCAATTTCCGACATCGGATTTTTCAAACGTGGACCTCTGGTACCTCCGGAAACCTTTCCTCTCCATTCGTACACATTTTATATGGCGACTGTTGACAACTGGGAAAGTTTTCTTGACATGAACTTTCCTCCGGACACCAACATTTTTATCGGACGACATGTTACTTTCATTGAGGAATATTTTGTTGGTGAAAGGCACACGCAACGAAGAGTTCGTTCTTGTTTCAAAAATATTCTGAAATCTTACGGCTCTCAGATTTGTAGCTGTGCTCTACGTTTTGAAGCCTCAGAAAAGGTAGCTAAGCTATATCAACTTGTACATAGGTACATATATCTGCCTCATGCCTAATTTAAGTTGTTTATGCGTCGAGTTTACTGGGAAACAGAAGAAAAGTTCTTTAACTGAATACTGAATTGGCTGGGTTGCTCCAAGACCAACCGTTTCCCAAATTGGAACGTTTAGACAAAATACGGTTGTTTGGAAATGTACCTTCTGTAGTTTCTATTGGGATTCTTGGTTTTAACTCCCATGTAAGCAAAGTATCAATGATAAGAGAAGGGATAAAAGGATCAGAAGTTGTTCTTTCCCATCCCATTGTGAAAGTTAATACAAATATTGAGTAGCTCTCCTTTCTTACACGATCCAGAGCCGATTTGGTGAATCTTGGTAAGTTGACTTGGCCACTGAAAGTCTTGTATATTTCGGTGAAGGAAGGAAAACTGAGCCAAGTTTTTAAGGCAGTGTCAACCTTCAGCAATAGTTTGGAAGAGTTGTTCATTGTTCAAAGCAGTCCTACAGTGGATAATTGTAATCTGCAGGAATTAAAGTTGAATTTGCCCAAGCTTCAGAAGCTCACTTACAAACAACTAACGACAATTGATTTTCTTGGGTTGCACAGCTCTGCAATACCTTCAATTACAATAATCCCATCCATTTAACACGAGATTATTTTCATCTTAATTAACTGAACATGCTCGACTTTTACAGAAACGTATCATCATTCCAGTCGGAATCCACGTCGACTACTTTACACCAACCTGGCGTTGACTCTGCTGCGTATCCCCAACAAACGACGTCATTTGGCACCACCACCTCTACTTCAACCAGGTATGGAATCGGAAGACTTAGAACTGGATCGGGTTTTGATACTTCCAGCATAGTTGATGATAGTATTAATTTATTAATTTCCACTCCATTACTACCACGGGTCAGGATCACGCTGACAGAGACGCTGTATCATAGTGGGTTAAAGTGTCATTGGGGTTTCCGAAAAAAAACAATCGCTGAACAAAGGAAAGTTGTAGACAACCAGCTTTTCAAACTCACAAGTCCCGCCTGTACTTGAGAGCTAAGCCGACTGACAAACGACAAGTTTTTTCCTGTTCACGCAGGTTTTTTCCACGTCAGTGTTTCAACGTAGATCTATGATAGATCATCTATCCATTCATGCTCGCTTTTCTTCTCTGTTGATTGTGGAGTTTTGTGAACAGTTCGTTTTCCTTTTTCAGGCTGACTGTGACAATGTTTACAACAAGTTGAACTCTGAAAAGAGTAAAGAGTCAGTTACCAATATTGTAAAGTGAGTTATTTATTAATTTTTGGTTGAAGATAGAAACAAGGACGAACCTCCTAGTCCACTTGTTAGTTAAAATGGACAATCAGCCAGCTGCAAAGAAGTCGAAGGTGCTGAAGACGGAGGATGACGCTTCCTCTTCCGTGAAACGAGGTGGAGTTTCCGGTGATGCTGAAAGAATGGAAATGGAAGGTGTCAAGGACCAAAAATACTTCACTCCAGCGTTAATGGTACGATTATCCGACAACAGAAAAGAATTTTGTTGAATGTTTTGAAGTGGTTTCGATTTGAAAAAGGTTTGTAATTATTGTAATTCAATTTTTTTCTAGCACTTATGGTCAAAAGTTTTGGACTCTGTGACAGATCCCAAGGATGTTTTGTCCGCGATGAATGCTTCGCCAGTGCTCTGCAGTTTATTGGAAAAACGAAAAGCTTCAGCTCTACTGCCTCTTGTAAATACGCTTGTTATTTCAAAACTTACACGAGTATTTAAACCAACTTTGGCCTCACATAGGTTTTAAATCCCTTTGTTTTCAATGTTTTTCACAGGTGCTTCCGACCCTGATTAGTCAAAATACAGATCGTTTTGCTCAACGTGATGTCTTCAACTGTCGTCTTGTGAGCAAGCAGATGAGAACCAGTGTCGATAATTTCTCATTAACTATGAACATCGAGCAGTGTTTCTTCGTGAGGGCTCCTACGCACTCCATATCTACGGTGTCAGCCAGGCTATTTTGAACGCCACTCCAGGAATCAATTGGAACCCATTCGTAGGAAGATACTGTGCATTATTGTTGAAGGAAACGGATCGAACCAACGATTTGGAGGTGTTGAAGCGGCACGGTCATGAACTGCACAAAGTCAACCTTGAATTAGGGTTTTATAGCACGCCAGGACGGGAAATGAACATGTTAAAACGAGCTCTCCGTCGTCTTCCTAAATTGCAGTCATTGGAGCTAAAGTTTCCATGGAGGACAGTTGAGGATGTGGAGGAATGGAAGAACTTTAGAACACCAGCCCATTACCTTCCAGCTCTGACTTCGCTTACAAAATTAAAACTGAAGACCCGTCCTATCATTGATGAGTCTGAGGATGAAGATGGTCTGGTCTACTCTCACTACTCTCCTCCTTCGTTTGTTAGACCAATCCTGCGAACTTACAGGAACCAGCTAACAAGTCTCTACTGCGATCGGTTTGTATTCAGCCACAACAACTGGAGATCCATCAGCTTCCCCCATCTTCTTCATCTGGAAGTTGCATTTCCTATTACCGAGAGTTCTGAGTGGATCAAGAACCTTGCGAAATTCCAATGTCCTCAATTGCGCAGCTTGACCTTCTTTGTAAATGATTTGAGAACAGAAATGTTTTTGGCTCTGAACAACTTTAGGAGTAGTCTCCAGAAGTTGCGTTTTAAGTCACGCTTGGGAGCAACCGTGCGACTGTTTAAAGTGAATCCATTGGATGTACTCGAGTTTCCCCAGTTAACGTGCTTGATATTGTGCCCAGCAGATGATGAGACTCCAGCTTGGCACCTGTTTCGTATCATGTTTCCAAAGCTGACGGAATTAAAATTTCAATATACAGGCATTGGCCAACCCGTTCCCGATGAAAGTATTCGAAGAGGCTACTTTACCATGTTTCCGGACCTTAAACGGATAACTTGGACTGGAAGGGAGTATCGCACTGGAGCTCGACCTCCACTCTACACGGAGACTGTGGTCACGCGTCAGAACTGAACGGAAGATTGGACTGGAGTCAAGTGAAAATTGATTTGTTGCATTATACTCTATTACGTTCTAGCTAAATTGATTTTAGGCTTGTGTAAATGAAGAGTTGAAAGCGTAGTTATCTTAATTAAATTAGTTTTTGTATTTATTGTCACTGTATATCGGATTAAATTACTCTTAATGGTAATACATGTCTTATCTAATTAAATTATACTTTGTCATTGGGGTTTTCATCGATTCGCACACACAGTAGTCAGCATACCTCACGTTTCACACGCTACATACATGGTGAAAGTTGTGTGATGACGGTGATGAGATGTCAGGGTAATTGATAACGACCATTGGAGCATTCCATTCGTTTTCCCATCTTCAGACATACATTTTAATTACTTGACACAGGAATGAGGAGTCTTTTTAACTAGTTATATAACGTAATGATGTCTTACTGATAAAGATTAAATGACAACTGTTCTGTCTGTTATTTGAATCAATCATGCAAGCTCCGCCATTTATCGTTTGTGAATTACACACATATATATTGAATTTGCTTCTTTGGTTGGCTTTGCCAAAAATACTCAATCGGGACATTGGTCACATAATGGATTGCGGCCCACGAATTATTCCTGGAAACATCAACACAAACAAAATCACCATTTATTATGACATTTCAAAAAGAAAAATGTGAAAATGCTGCATGAATATAAGTTGAAGTGGCTTACACTCGCCAGTCTTTCCATTTAGTTCGATATTGAAGCACCGGTTCGCCACGTTCAATCTATTCTTTACTCACTTTAAAACGGTAATCCACAACTTATTCATTGTGCCATGCATTATCATCTCCAACACTTCCAGTGGCGAGATCAGGATGACATTCTGTTCCCCTACCTTCCCCTAAAAGAAAAGAGTCACAGATTAAACAAAGTAAGACGTAGTTACAAAGAGAGAACATAATTTTAACTACTCATCATCCAACGTTGATACAGTTAGCGACAGCGTTGTTGGATGTGGTGCCACCTTGATCAGTTTCCTCTGCAGTCGGTGGTTTAGGCTGCGTCGATCAACCTAGTAAGATTTGCAGTTCACCCCGGTTTGAACTGGCTTGGCTGCTACTGAATCGGAGAGAGTTTCCTTTCTTCAAGTTCCACTTGGTTGAGGAGTTCAGCAGTTATCTCAGTTCGCGTCTACAGTCTCCCCAATTCCTCCACAGAAGCGTTATCTTGAGCATGATTTAATCGTACGTCCAAATCGTCTTCTTTTGTCATTTTCCACCTTTTTCGTGTTCTTTTCTTTATCTGTCATTTCAAGATTCGCTTTAACAAACTCAGCAATTTTCTTTTGCTCATTTGGCGGTGGTGGCGCTTCATGCTTCATCCGAACCAGAAACTATTCGGGTCCGCTGAATATATTGCTGAGCTGTTGATACTGGAATTGCTGGGGAGTACACGCAAGATTGAGTGTAGTCGTGGGGTAGTCGAAGAGGTTATCCATGTTAACTAACAACAAGAAAAACATTCATTAAAACCAGAAAAAATATAATTTGCCACTGATTTTGATTTTACGATAACCTCAATCAATACCTTTTAAAACGGTTGAGTAGGACGGAACAAAAGGAAGATCCACAATGGGTTAGCGAAATGACAAAATGCCTACAAAGTTTTTGTTTCTTTTCAAAGAAATAAAAGGTTAGTAAAAATAGGAATTCAGCTTGGATTTACATCAGCGGTTGTTGCGATGGCATAGAAATTATGATTAGTTGGATGAAATGAAGAAGGAGAAGAAAAAATGAATTATTTTTAGTAAACAAAGAGACCATTAATGAATTAGTTAGTACAATTTATTGGACGGAATCCCAGCATCATTTAAAACCGCATTACAAATCAGAGAATATCATATAACGAATATAAGATGAAGAAAGAGTCAGGAGCTTAGATAACTTGAGCAATCAACGTGGAGGAAAATACGTAGGAAAGCCTTTTCCGAAAGATTCTCCATGTTTATCATATTCTTGCTTTGCAGTGACAAAGGAATAGATCCCGAACCCGATGATTCCAAGGAAAATCAGACAAAAACTACGCAGCAAATGATGACACACGGTGTAGCCGGCGATTGCCCCCACGTCGCTGATTCCTTGATATTCCCATCCCAGCTCCAGCGCCGAATGCCGTAGCTGAACCAAAACCAGGACCAGCTCCAAATTGAGGTTGGATACCGGGAGCGAATGGGTCGGCAGCAGCACCACCAGAATAATCTCCACCGGATTCAGAGGAGGAGGATTGTGTTGGGTAGCTCATTTTGCGTCTTCTTCCTGAAAATGAAACGAGTTCCAATTAAAAACTTAATTTTCAAGTAAAATATCATATTTTAAATAAGTCAGCCTGAAGGTATTTGATTGAAATTTGATGAGTTTACCAAAATAAATTAAAGCACATTCCAATTTAAGCAAATGTTAACTTTCCATTTTAAAATTTAGCATTAGCTACCGATGGCTTACTTCGACGCTCTGCCAGTACGATTTTGATGAAAGAATCTCAAGCAAAGGCTAACCGTGGAGAAGTGATTGATTTTAAAGGAGACTTTCATTTAGCAGCAGTTCTCATTAAAGCATTCTAGCGAGAGCTGGAAGAGCCACTAATGACTTTTGATCTCTTTGAGGAAATTGTCGAGTTCCAAAGTAAGTCAAGTTTTACAGCCCACGAATTTGTTGCCTGAAGATATATATATAATTGATTGTCTTTTTGCACAACTTACAAAAGATGAGAGAGGCTCGTTCGTAAAGCAAATTGTTTTGGACTCATGTGCTGCTCGTCTGACTGATGAATTTTAGGACTAACAAACCAAGTATTTCAAAAAGAGATGAGGGAATCAATGCATTACTTACTAATTTAAGCAATCTTCATGTTAATATGATGAAACAAAGTGTTGCGATACAAACGACGTTGAATTTTCAATAATATACTATTTATTAGTTCATCAATCAACCTAACCTGTAGTATAAATTCATGAAAACTTTTTTTTAAAAATATTACTAAGGAGGACGTATGATTATCTTGTCTACTCAACTGACTGACTACTTGAAAATAATAGCAATAAGCATATACAATAGTTCATTAATATGCCTCAGGTGCTAATCTAATTGAATCTACCTATCTGAGCGCTGTGTGACTTAATATTAAGAATTAATACAGCGTCTAAACTTCATTCTACCTACCAAGAAAACAATATTATATATAATAAATAATAAAAATTAGCTCCGACTAACTTCCATCGTTCCATTGCCGGAGATTTTCCATCTGGTTCAACTTACTTTTCTCCACTTTGATTTTGATCCCTTCTTAGCCTAAAAATTAACGACAAAGTGAATAAGTAATTTCTGATGCATTAATGGATGGATTGCATTAAAAAAGGTTTTAGTTCGCATGTTGTTTTACCACGGGCTTGAGCTTCTGGGTGTCCCACCTCTTTTTCGTATTCGGCCACCTCTTTCTCGTCCTCCGGTTATTGGCGATTTTGGGTGCTGTTCATTCCTGGTGGAAGAGTCCCTTGAATTGGAAGAAGAACTGGATGTTTGGCTTCAGCACCTTTATCCTGTTGGGTTGCACCGGACTTCAGAATATTGGGTTGAGTGTCATGATGTTGATGTGTCTGTTTCTGTTCGGTGGCTGAGAACTTTCTCTTCGGTAGCTGGAGACTCGTTCTTTACGGTGGCTGAAGAGTCATTCTCTTCCTTCTCTTTGATGGCAGGAGATTCCTTAGGCATTGGCTGGCTGGTCGTCGGCTTCATGATCAACCGTTCACGAGCAAGTAGACTCTTGTTGTCCTTGATGGACGGTTCGGACGTAGGTGTAACCAGGAACTCAAAGGCAAAGCTGACGTGCAAATTGCCATCTTTGCTACCGTCAGCGGTGACGCGCAGGAAATTCTTCTTGAATTCTTTTGCGTGGATATCATTTGTCTTCACCAAGTCCTTCTCACTGTAGGGAAGAATTCTGGTCCTAAAGCAGTCGAGATAATGCTGAAAATAGAGAATACAATAATAAATGCCATTCGTAGTAATAGTTTAGAGCTAATGAACGTAAAATAGTGGCAACTACTTAACAAATCTGAACTTACAAACTGATTCTGCAGGAGTTGACACGAAATAAAATGGCAATACAGCAGGATCCGCCAGATGGTCCGTTTCTCGAAGCCACATGCGAATGTGTGTCTTATTTTCACAAATGGTGAGTACGCAGAAACGGTCTCCAGGGTAGTCCACAAGTCTTCGCTCAATAACGACCCCTGGTTAAAAATCAAGTAGAAAATTGGCTGAGAATCAATCAAACCATTCATACAATCAATTTCGCAGACATGAAAATTAACTACGACTTACACTCATCAGATAAATCGGAAGGATGTTTAAATTGGAAATGTACGACAGTCTTCGGATCGTGTTGGACTGTGAAGCCGTGCTCATTCCAATGAGAAACTAATCCCGCGTGTGTGGCAAACCGTTGTGCACAGGGATCTTCATTATTTTTCCCTGGTAGAAAGCAGACGCGCAGCTTTCTACAAAAAAATATATAACAGAAAGATTATGTTTGGTTAAGAATCATAGTTTTAAATGCAAAAGTGTATAAACACTAATTATTTACCTGTAGCTGCAGTCATTTATCTCATGCTGCAGCAGCTCAGCCTTCCTTCCTGTGAAAGTACAGCCGTACTTTGTAGCACCGCAAGGTAGTGGTTGAAATAGCTGAAGAAAGATGTCCATGTGACTAGCCATTCCATTATCGTGTCCTGTCAGCTTCTTTTGGCAAAGGTAGTTCCCAAATGGGCCCTTAACGACGACGGGACATTCTGTCTTGTCTTTTCCAACACAGAACTCCTTGACGCACGAGCTGCAAACAAGGTGGCCATCATGGCACCACTGGGTGCTGAGTATAGCCAGCTCGTGGCACACAGCACACTTGAGGTCACGCTCGAGGTCTTCAGGAAGTGGGAGTTGTGAAACCCTGTATGGAAATATTGAATAAAAATCACAAAATTAAATTGAGAAATAATTCGAAATTCCCAAATAACACACAATATTAGAATAGAAGGAATTAAATTTCATACCTTTCCAAGCGAAGCGATTTGCGTTTGAGAATTTCCTGAAGCTCCAGATTAAGGTACGGGCGATGTATGTCGAACCCCTCCATCTTGTCGTCACAGATTCTGCTGGAAATGGTTTCCGAAGGGAAATTGAAAGTTTTAAGAAATGAAATTTAAGTTCCTAAAAAATCCAAATTTCCGAGCGCAAAAAAATGTTCACTAGAGTAGGTAAGTTGGAGAGAACTTTCCTCTTGAACGAGTGCGCAAGAATGATTTTCAAAGCGAAAAATCGGCCCTTTTATACCCCAAATTCAAGGTCAAATGACAGTAGCGGTCACGCTAACTTTCATACAGTAGCTTAATTTTTTTTAAATAATTCACGATAACCTGGAAGTACCTGATGAAAAATAGGGTAGGTAAATACCCTAGCCATATGAGAAAGTAATGGAACAGTCTCGTTGTACCCCTTATCTCTGCATAATACCTGAGACCTTTCTAATTTGCAAACAATGAACATGCAAAAGCCATGTTGAGCCTCAACGTTTATTTGTTTAAAATTTCCATTTTTTCAAAACGTATCATAACATTTAACTTTCATGTGCCATGCAACTACATTTTACATGACCTTGGCACGTGCGTTCAAAATGGTTAAAATACAATTCAGAACGTATGAATACAGGATATACTACGATATTTCTTAATTATCTTAAATGTTACAAAGGTCCAATATGCATGGAACAAAGGGAAACTAGTCTATGCAAATCCTACAACCAGACAAAGGAGTTAATCTAAACGTGCATGGTAGAAACATGCAACTGCAAGGTGCATGTTTCTGCTCCGCATCTGCAATGGTAGTCAACTTTCCACTAAATTTCTGTAGTTTTCTCATCTTAGCTCTCAACTGAAAAGTGGTGTCAACCGTTTTGTGAAGTTATAGTTTAAAACAAACTAGTAACCCAATGGAGCAATTATGAATAAACTTCCCATTATGGAAACGTACACGTCACATGCCATTTGCTACTCTGTGATTTGTATGTGTGTTTTCGTGAATTTTATTCAAGCAACTGGTGTAATTGCATCTGAAAATGGGTTGATTAAAAAGGGCATTTCTCGTAGTGAAGGTTTAAATGAGATTGGAAAAGAGTGAGCATTTATTGCGATCAATGTGATCCAGGGTTACCGACGCCATAATCATCAGGTCTATTGGAATGTTTCAGTATCTAAAAATCAAGTTTCGCATATAAATAACAAAAGTTATTCTTCTGTTCCGATAAAAAATATTACGGAAATTGTGCATACAAGAACTGTGAGGAGAAATGATGTTGAATAGAGAGGAATTCATCGAAAAATGGTACAATCCTTCCGGTTACTACAGAACTAGCCTCCACAACTATGAGAATAGTAGCACCACGCATATCTAACGTTGGAGCAAAAAATGTATCAATCAGTGAAAATTTAATTACTAGAAAGGTTCAGAGTGACCGAGATAACTCTTCTACTCTGTCTCATACGAATGGTAACGTTGAGGAAATGCGAAAACTGGAGGCGATTGTCCCCGTGAACCCAAAGACTCATCGTCTTGCACAATTATTTACTCGATCGTGTAAGAAAATAGTCGTTATCTATCTGATTGGCTGTCTTGTAAATATTTAATGGTTTAACTTTCCTCGTCAAAGTGCTGTCGTAATTTTAAATGCTTATGTTTTAGTGGCACCCTTTTTCTCCATCTTTTCCCTGTGGAATGAAAAATGTTGGACAATAGGATACGATCAGGGAACCTGCTACTCAAGGTTGGTGAAACTTGAAGTTTTGTATAATTTTTCAAGAGAAATCGGAGATGCAACGCGATTTTATGATCTGCTTACAGAAAAGAATGCGAAGCAAAGGGAGGACAAGCAAAAGGAATTTGTATAGGAGTGTGTTGCGTTTGTAAGTCCAATAAAAGACTCCGGAGTTGACAATCTTAAAAAATTATGGGTTTTTTTTTCATGCAAATCATGAACTGTTAACACTTTTCAGTTTCATACGCATGCAGCAGTTCAACTGGTCTTAATAGAACTTATTTCGTCAATCCTGAATTTCCTTTTGCCGTCAGCAAGGCAGAATCTACCTGTGAACATGCAGTGAGAAATGTACGACAATAATTTACTGAACTTCCATTCAAAAAATCAAGTTCCTTATGTAATCATGTCTTTGACGATGCGATAAACCAATCCAATTCTTTATTGTCTATAGTTAGGTGGAGTTTGTCAACTGCGACTGACTTTGAACAGTTAATATTGGAACCTCCTGATGGGATTTGTTGGAAAGATAGCTTCAGCATTTACGGAATTGACATGAGATTGCCTCCTTTATGTGGGGATTTGACTGGTCACCATGGTATGTATATTTCGATACGTTTTTTATATATGTATAGCTATGTAAATTAGTGCTGTATAAAGTTCCAAATAAATGTAATTTCTGGGGCACTGTGCAATTGATAATTCAGCAAATTTGACTGTTCCAGTATATTTACCCGTTGGATTTGACCCAAACGTGAAATACGTTATTACGACAAGTGGAGCTAATCCTTACCGTCGATGGCGGATTCGAACAATCAAAATTAAATGCAATGCACAACCAATAGGTAAGTAATTTGTATTTGTATAGTTTATACGCAAAGGCTTTTATTAAATTCACCTGTGCTTCCTGGTACATAGTAATTCTTTAATTGTCTCCTTTCGTATTACCATAATATTTAAAAAACCCAGCTATACGTTTGAGATCCCTTGTACGAAACTTAGTCAACATCTGAGCAAAAAACGTTACACCGCTCCTCAAATCTGTAGCCTTTTGAACAATGATAAATTGTATAATATCTGAAAGCCGGCTATGGTAATATATCCCCATAAGTTGACTCATTAGCTCAAATGCTATGACCGGATTTTGCCATTCTTAGCATCCGTATGCCGTCATTTTTAAACCATGTTTTATGTAGAGTGCAACCCACAATACGTAAAAGACATTCACAAAATCCTTTTATCATGCACCTTAAAAGTGATATTTAAAAAATTCCCGTCCACACAACGAGAAGCATGGAGCTAATCCCTTAGAAACGCCTACTTTCTTTGTGAACTAAGCACATATTATAGCTAGGTAAGAAGTAGTTTCTAACCACAAGGTATCCCACATTATTACTACAACCCAGTCATGAATATAATAGAAATTTGTAATCTACCTTATCAGACTTTTATATGTTTGTATGCCATTTTCGTTTCGTTGTTACAAAACTTGAACTAACATGAATTGAATGGATTACGAAAGGAGTCTGAATCGGAAGAAAAATTAAAGAGATGGGGAGGACACAAAAGTTGGATTTTTCAGCAGTAAAAATGCTCCTATATTTCTTATATAGCTTGCAATAACTGGAGGATCTGTAGGTGAAGGCATATGCAAAAACAGTTTACGTAGTTACTACCAAGTTCAAACTTCTTCATTCCATTTTTGACTACACTACGAAATGCTGCTCTCAGCATTATAATATCTTGATCATCATGGTTTGAGTTTCCTTGTTTTCCATGAGAGGAGTGGAAGATTCGCCAATTAAAATGGGATTTAGCAGACTACATCGAGTAGAATCGTTATCGTAAAGCCGTTTTTATTCTGATATGGTAGGAAAAACACAACAAGAATGAGGACAACAGATCTTTAGCTGTGTTTTACAGGGAAATAAAGGGGAGAAGGGAAAGTAGACGAGAATTATTTTGACTTGAGTCTGTGGCAGCCCTGCATACCATTTATAGCAAATGCAGACGCAAATGAGGAAGAGGATGAGGGTGGTGGTCATGCTCAGTCCAAAAATTGCAGCGTTCCGTACACCACCATCAGCAGCTGCAGCTGTTGGAGTGAACACGGGTTGGATTTGGAGGTGATGTCGGCTTCAAGGGCTCTTGGGCTGGTGGTTGTTGCTGAATCGGTGGTTGTGGTTCACTCATGGTGGCTCCGTCAGTTTCCTACAAAAAAGGGGTGGAAAGCTACTAAAGTAAATGAAAACTTGCTAAATTTCCAACGCAAAATTATTATGGCACGAAAGCAGTTGCAGGAAGGATAACACTCAGCGTATATTTTATCATTGCTTAATTTCTTCAAAATGTCAATAGTATTTTTTAATGAAGTAGTCGATGAGGATCTACAGATTTTGTTGAGATGGAGCTAATGATTTGTCTCAAAACAAGAAATAAAACCAAACTAGTGATCATGTAATACTTATCTTCTGATATACTCCGGCTTTATTGCAACAATAAGAATTTCATTATGAAAAGACCAAAACTAATTCAAGTCCCGTGGATATACAAAAGTTCATCAAGAAATCTACCGTCAACATATAACTACTAACGTGTGTAAATTTTAAATCGACGCCAACAAAAATTATATAAATTCCTACAACCAAATTCTAATACGAATGAAATATAAACTAAAAATCCATGCCTAAGAACTTACTCAGAGTCAACAACCTTTAACATCGACCAACGTATCTAAATGAATGTCTAAGTTCCCGAACCAATTATTATAACTAAAATTATTCTCCAAATTACGATCAGAATCGGAATCAGATTCAAACTGTCCGTTTCCCTTCCATTCTTCCCAGTAGTCTTCCGAGATTCCTGGGAAGTCTTCAATCTCTGAGAATCAGAAGATGTCTCATCCTCTGCATTCTCCTTCAAATGGAAGCCGTCCTCCTCCCGCTTCTAAAAAAAAAGAATTAAATACATATCAAAACGTTAAATTTCTTTTCTTTACTCTAAAATTTCGCGTTAAATTCATTTACCTGAGCTTTCACCACGTGTCCAATGGTTGTTGTATTTTGGTTTCGGAAGTCGGTCTGGATGAGAAGTCCATGTCCAACAACTCCCTGTTGTCGGCTGGTGCCTCGCTGGAAGTCGTTCCGTTCCCGGCGTCGTTTGGCCAAAGCCCAGTTGATACCTCCGGGTGGGGAAACGTGAGCTGTCTCATCGTCGCTTTCGCTTGAAGTGGGAACCATTTTTGGTTTCTCTTCCCCATGCACCACCCGAGTTTGCTGTTCTTTTAAAACCGCAAAGTCCGCTGGGTCCTGCGACTGGCTCGGCATACCTGATGGGCACCTGCGGTCATTGGTGATGAGTCGCTGTCGCTTGAGCTGGATCCATCAATTTGCTCCATCCTACCTTCGGTCTTCCTTCCTCGCGCCCGTCATCTTTGATAAAACAAAGTTTAAAAATTTTTACCTGTAGGATAATCTTTGGGAACAATAATAGTAATATACTCTACGTTTGTAAAAATCAATGAAAACTTCGGAAATCAGAATTCTCGGGAACTTTCACACTCCGAACCGGGAACTTTGGCTCAGAAACTGGAAATATCAGGAAGTTAAGTTCTCAAAGAAACTTGTAAGAGACTAATTGCACAGTAATAAAATAAAACCTGCAACCAAGAAGCACAGCGAACGAATGAAATGTTGCCAAGCCGAGTCCCTATTTATACCTACTTTCTGACCTTGAACTTTTTAGAATTGTCAATGGTCTCGAGTGCATTAGATAAAATGTTTTGCATTAGGAGCAGAGACGAAACTCAATGGAAGTTAGCAAACTCACATGAAAGAGAAGATTATGCAGATTGATACCTAATCATTTTTACGTTAATTCTAGAAACATTGCGATACTGACTTGTCTTGAACCAATGGATGTATGAAAATAAAGGATACAGAAACGGTTGGTGATATTGTTCACGAAGTAAATTTCATCATTCATAATATGTTTGTAGTTGAGCATGCTCCTACAAAGTCATTGAGTAATGTAAATTGCTAATTACAAGTAGGAATCAATGAAAAATGCCCAAAAATGCAGTATGAAACATACAAGTCCTCTTATGATCTCGAATTTATTTGATATACCATATATTAACACGACAATTTGAATTGGAATGAGAAAATGGTAAAAATCAGGTGAATAAAAATCAACCAATTTATTTTCAACAAAAATTTTGAATGCGAGCACAAAAGTAGGCAGGATTTAGCCAGGAAAGGTTGAGGGGGGTCAAGGTGCTGGATTCCCCCATTGCTGGACAAACTGATCGCGTTCCGACGGCTCTTTAAACTCGAAAGATTCTCAAACCACAATGGATTTCGAGTTTATTTGATATGCTAATATATACACTACACAATTTGAATTGGAATGAGAAAATGTTAAAATCAGATGGAGAAAATCACACATTTTTTTCAACAAAAATTTTGAATGCAAAATTAGGCAGGAAAGGTTGAGGGTGGTCAAGGTGCTGGATTCCCCCATTGCTGGACAAACTGATCGCGTTCCGACGGCTCTTGAAACTCGAAAGATTCCCAAACCACCAATGAAAACTGCAGCTATCAGGGAAAAAGCATGTGGAACTCGCAACTGCAGCGATGATATAGTTCCTATTTGAGTTTGGGCACTGTTTCCAGTAACTGCAGAAGCTGGGGCTGCAACTAAAGAGTTTCCATACTGGGGAAGGAAGAGACTAAGGCTAACAGGCTAGCATCCCCAGTTTACGATGCAAACTGGAGAAAAACCGGGTTGAGATTGGCTCGTCTGCGTTGGATAACTCATGATTCATTGGAAATCGGATTGAAGTGTAATGGAAAATCTACAATGTAGGTTCCTTTCAGGAAGGCTTAAAGTGTTGAAAAATTCAAAGAATATATATATTGCTTGTTAATTTTGATTATATTGGTCATTTTTAGTTACGATGGAGGTGACCAAATCGAACGGGACAAGTGAAAACTAGAATGCCACTAACTATTACTATGATTTTTGGATAATTTTTTCCTTATAATAATTTTACTACTACTATAAATAAATCTACGTTCAAAATGAATGAAAACAGCACCGAAATTCATCAAGGCATTATTGAAAGCCCAGTTTAATTAATGTAGCATGAAGAAAATAAATGAAAAAGAGAGATTTTAATTAATCCGAAGAAGAATACACCCAGGTTGGCATCAACAACATCGTTCCGAGGCAGCAAAGTGGCGGTCCTCCATTTTGGATGACTATGAACCCTGTCACCGAATAATACGTCGTACATATGTCATTCACCTCTTAAAACTTCCTGTTGGCAACCTGGGTGGTTATTCTCCTTCGGATTTAATTCAAAACTCTCTTTTTCATGTATATTCTTTCATGCTACGTCTAATAAACTGGGTTCAATAATGCTTGATGAATTTCGGTGCTGTTTTCATTCATTTTTAACGTAGATTTATTTTATAGTAGTAAAATTATTATAAGGGAAAAAATTATCCAAAAATCATAGTAATAGTTAGTGGCATTCTAGTTTTCACTTGTCCCGTTCGATTTGGTCACCTCCATCGTAACTAAATGACCAAATATAATCAAAATTAACAACAATATATATATTTTTTGAATTTTTCAACACTTTAAGCCTTCCTGAAAGGAACCTACATTGTAGATTTTCCATTACACTTCAATCCGATTCCCAATGAATCATGAGTTATCCAACGCAGACGAGCCAATCTCAACCCGGTTTTTCCAGTTTTGCATCGTAACTGGGGATGTAGCCTTAGTTCTCTTCCTTCCCAGTATGGAAACTCTTTAGTTGCAGCCCCAGCTTCTGCAGTTACTGAAACAGTGCCCAAAACTCAAATAGGAACTATATCATCGCTGCAGTTTGCGAGTTCCACATGCTTTTTCCTGATAGCTGCAGTTTTCATTGTGGTTTGGGAATCTTTCGAGTTTCAAGAGCCGTCGGAGCGCGATCAGTTTGTCCAGCAATGGGGAATCCAGCACCTTGACCACCCTCAACCTTTCGCTGCCTAATTTTGCATTCAAAATTTTTGTTGAAAATAAAAATGGGTGATTTTTCTCCATCTGATTTTAACCCTTTTCTATTCCAATTCAAATTGTCGTATTAATATATGTCATATCAAATAAACTCGAGATCATAAGAGGACTTGAGTTTTTCATGCAGCATTTCTGACATTCTTCATTGATTCCTACTTGTAATTAGCAATTTAAATTACTCAAGGACTTTTAGGAGCATGCTCAACTACAAAATATGATGAATGATGAAATTTACTTCATGAACAACATCACAACCGTTCTGTATCCTTTATTTTCATAATCCATTGGTTCAAGGACAAGTCAGGTCATCGAAATTGTTTCTTGAAATAACGTAAAAATGATTAGGTATCAATCTGCATAATCTTCTCTTTTCATGTGAGTTGCTAACTTCCATTGAGTTTCGTCTCTGCTCCTAATGCAAAACATTTTATCTAATGCACTTGAGACCATTCGCATTTCTCAAAGTTCAAGGTCAGAAAGTAGGTATAAATAGGGACTCGCTTGGCCAACTTTCATTCGTTCGCTGTGCTTCTTGGTTGCAGGTTTTTTACTGTGCAATTAGTCTCTTACAAGTTTCTGAGAACTTAGTTTCCTGATATTTCCAGTTTCGAGAAAAGTTCCCGTGTCGGAGTGAAAGTTCCCGAGTCTGCTTTCCGAAGTTTTTCATTGATTTTTACAAACGTAAGAGTATATTACTATTATTGTTCCCAAAGATTATCCCTACAGGTAAGAAATTTTAAACTTTGTTTTATCAAAGATGACGGGCCGAGGAAGGAAGACCGAAGGTAGGATGGAGCAAATTGATGGATCCAGCTCAAGCGACAGCGACTCATCACCAATGACGCAGGTGCCCATCAGGCATGCCGAGCCAGTCGCAGGACCCAGCGGACTTTGCGGTTTCAAAAGAACAGCAAACTCGGGTGGTGCATGGGAAGAGAAGCCAAAAATGGTTCCCCACTTCTAGCGAAAGCGACGATGAGAGACAGCTCACCGTTTCCCACCCGGAGGTATCAACTGGGCTTTGGCAAACGACGCCGGTACGGAACGACTTCAGCGAGCACCCAGCCGACAACAGGGAGTTGGACATGGACGTTCTCATCCAGACCGACTTCCGAAACCAAATACAAAGGCATTGGACACGTGGTGGAAAGCTCAGGTAATGAATTTAACGCGAAATTTTAGAGTAAAGAAAAGAAATATAACGTTTTGATATGTATTTAATTCTTTATTTTTTTAGAAGCGGAGGAGGACGGCTTCCATTTGAAGGAGAATGCAGAGGATGAGACATCTTCTGATTCTCAGAGATTGAAGACTTCCCAGGAATCTTCGGGACTACTGGTGGGAGAATGGAAGGGAAACGGACAGTTTGAATCTGATTCCGATTCTGACGTAATTGGAATGGTTTTGTTTTTAATAATTGGTTCGGGAACTTAGACATTCATTTAGATACGTTGGTCGATGTTAAAGGTTGATGATTCTGAGTAAGTTCTTAGGCATGGATTTTTAGTTTATATTTCATTCTTATTGGAATTTGGTTGTAGGAACTTACTTTACTTATATAACTTTTGTAGGCGTCGATTCAAAATTTACACACGTTGGTAGTTATATGTTGATGGCTGATTTCTTGATGGAATTCTGTATAACCACGTGACTTAAATTTAGTTTTGGTCTTTTCACAATGAAATTGGTAGTTGCAATAAATGCGGAGTATATCAGAAGATAAGTATTACATGCTCACTAGTATGGTTTTATTTCTTGTTTTGAGGGATTTCCGTTGTTCTAATTTAAGGACATTGTGCTTACTTAGTATTGTTTTCCTTTACAATAAAGTTCAGTTGTCACTTTTAGTACGACGAATCATAAGCTCCATCCCAACAAAATCTGCAGATTCTCATCAATTACTTCATTAAAAATACTGTTATCTTTTTAAAGGGAATAAAATAAGGCAACGACAGAAAAAACGACAGAAGACTACAGCTGCTTTCGTACCATAATAATTTTGCGTTGGAAATTTAGCAAGTTTTCATTCTCTTTCGTAGCTTTCTTTGTTAGGAAACTGACGAAGCCATCATGAGTGAACCACAACCACCAGCCCAAGAGCCGTTGAAGCCGACATCACCTCCAAATCCACCTCCAACAACAACAGCAGCATCAGCTAGTGACCGTTTCACCCGCTTTTTCGGTGCTCCAGGCAGTCTGCAGCGTGCTGTCAGAAGCATTGTTCTTTGTTGCATTATGTTACTTCCTACTTGGCATGAGCATGACCACTACCCTCATCCTCATTTGTGTCTGCGTTTGCTGT
>LJIJ01003424.1:0-19169 GCA_001718145.1 Orchesella cincta | reverse complement strand
TGCTGTAGCCAAATATGAGATTAATATGGACGCACAGGAAATAGTGCAATATCTCAAGGGCGTTATATGCAAAAGTATGCCAAGTCTTAATTAACCCTCGAATAGATTTAAAAAATAAAACATTTAGTATAAATGGTTGTTTTTGTCCAGAACAATGGATCTACTAAAAACATATTCCTCAGCAATGCGGAAAGCAAATATTGGTAGAGAAATCCACCCCTTACTCAACGTTGATTTGATCATGCAAAAGTCTAGAAATGCTGCTGTTCGTCGGGCAAATGAATTGTTAGTTCTTAATTTGTTTTAAACTTTCCAACTTTTACTGAATGTTCTTAAATATATTTGTGTAGCTTTGACGGTATCACTCCGCTGGACTTAAATTCTGAAAAATCACGAGTAGGACACCTGATAAAAATAGTCCAGTTACTCGTCGCAGATTTGGGAAAACGTCCTGATTTACACAATAATCCCAGAGAGTAAGTAATACAGCTATATTGCTCAAATAGTCTAGAAACCCAAAAACTATTTTATAATAATGTTTTTTAGCTCATTGGACGAGGAGCATTTTCAAATCACGTATCTGGTTTACGACAAACGAGTATGTTATATACATATTTTTCAATGAAATTGAATCCGAATTTTAGAAAATATTTTATATCTAATTTATTACCAATGGTATTCTTCTAGTATTTTGAACTTGCGAAGCTAATAGTTATTCAAACTTGTGCCAACATAAAGCCATTAAACTTGATACACGATGAGCATGATTACGAGTGCTGTCAAGATGAATACATTTCAATTGGAACAATGCTTTTTAAGCTTTATTTGGAACTGAAACAGTTTGCAGGGTAAATTCGCTATTTTTACTTTCTCCATGTCTCTGTTTTCACAACCTCAAAATATTACCTAAATTTTTCAGGCTTTCATCAAAGATAAAGGGTTCCAGCGAGCTCTGTATCAAGCAAGCGTATTCTACCTGGTTTCGCAATACGGTGATTAATCAATGGCTGGATATATCAAGGTTCAAAGTCATGAACTGCATTAGAGCTGCAGTCTACCGTGATGATTTCCTGCCGTTAGATTCATCCAGTAAAAACACTAGCTCGGCAATCGATACTGCTGCCATTTTGCAAAGTGTGAGTTAATTTAACTTTGGTTACATATTAAGAATTTTAACCTTAAAATTAGAGATTTTTTTAAATGGTGCAGATTGAGATTTGGAATCAGCTACCGTGGCAGAATTTAGAAGATTGTTCATCCCTGGTTGCAAAAATTATTGAGGATGTTGGAAGATGCGTCATTTATTATGCAGATTTAATGTCCAGAAGAATAGATGAAAAAGAGAAAGACATTGCTGAAGAAAAGTATCCCATTAGCAGTCAGGTATACATTCATGTCAATTTGCAATATTATTCACATAGATTTATACATATGTTTACGATTGTGATTTGTTCATTGTATCTAGTTATGCTTTTCAATCAACAATATTCAACGTGTTCAACAAGAACTGAAGCCCATCAGTGAGAAAATTGGGATGAATGGGATAATTCAGAAGCTAGCTATTACTTCGAAAACTGAAGACTCCCCTGAAAAACCCTATGATATCGATTTGGTAAACGCTGCATTGAAAAATGCCAGTAAGCATGTTAATCACAAAATCAAAGTGATTTTTGAAAAGGCTGGATTAAAGGTATATTACTTTAACTATGAACAACTATATTTCATACAGTTCTAGCAATCTTTATAGAGTACTTTCTCCTTGCCACATAGATGTATATTTACATTCAAAAACTACTCACGGAAGTTGCAGAGCAACAGTCTGCTCAGGAAGAAGTCATGACAAACTTGATAAACTATCTTAACCTCAGTCTAATCAAATTAAATGAGTTATTACGAGATTTTTCCAGTTTTGAAATGATGTTTATGATCCTGTGGAGAAACGTGTTGCTGACTTTCCAATTACTTATAACAACAAATGCTGAGGTGTGAAAAGAGAAAATATTTTATATTCTTGAATGGATGATTGAATTTTTTTGTCCGTTTTCAGAAGAAAAGACATCCGAGTTATTTTCAAGAAGTGAGGAGAATTTATGACAGACTTAAATCTCTATTCTACCCGGATAGTACTACAATGTCTAATAAACACGTGGAGATTCAGGAGGCTGTAGAAAACCTCTTGGAAATTAATGGGGCATCGACATCTGAACTGATAATGAAATATTGTCAGGAAAGACACAAGATGCAGTCACAAACAGAAAATAACAAAGCATTTTATATGGGATTTCTGACAGTGCGAGCTCATTTTTGTGCAGATATTCAAACTTTAAAAATTGAAATTCTGAATGCCAGACACCTCAAACCTCGGAGTTGCAATGGTAAGAAAAATATTACATGACAATTTTTAAACTTTTCACTTTATATCATTCGAATATGCTCTAGGACAACGAGACCCTTATGCGAAGGTTTATCTGATAACAAAGGATTTGAATTCGATTACAACACGCGTTCACAAGAGTAGTATTCACAGAAACACGCTTTTTCCATTGTTTGACGAGCAGTTTTCAGTGTAAGTTCATATTGAATTTCTTTTATGAATTGAATTTATTTAATTTAATTTAAAAATATAATTTGACTATTCTATTGTAACAGGCCTATTAAGGTTGCCACTTCAGATGAGTTGAAAAGCAGATGCGTGCTCATGTTTAGTTTGAAAGACTATGGGAGGCTGGGAACAAGTGAATTTATAGGAGACTGCTTTCTCCCATTTGACTCCATTCCAATTACAACATCTGCAACCAAGTTTGAAGATCTTCCCCAAAAGATTCTCCCATTGACCTTACCCAAAGAGGAACTTAACTCATCAGGTTTTCAAACTCTTGAAAACAGACAGGAAGGAGTCAAAACAGTCGTTGAATTTGTGAGGAGAGAGCGGACGAAAATGAAGGATTGAATTTGTGTCACAACTATTCTTGTATGATAGCGCGATATATTTATCATGATTTGCAAAATTTTGGTTGAAAATTAAAAAATCACATATTCGAGAATAAATTCTAAATATTCCTTTCAATTTAATAAAAATAAGTACATACATAAAATTAATTTTTAGAGGAAGATAAATTATTACCCCAACTAAATTTTATAAACAAGTATCTCAAATTCTGTTTTAAGTTCCACTTCTTTACCTGCAAATATATAAAAGTTGAATTAGACCTTGATTTGAAATACATTTTCGTATTCAGAAGACAAATTGAACCCATACCTTGATAAGGAATGAAGCATAAATCAAACTTGTGCAGTCTTTTCCCCAAAACTAACTTCCCATCGTGCCAAACTCTGCAAATATAAGTGGGTTCCAAGATAGCCGGGTCGAGACCTCCACAAACCGCCAATTTGGGAATACACTTGTGCTCTGCTTCCACCCAAGCTGTTGCTCCAGACGGGGCAATCAACACTTGGAAGTCTTTGTACTCGTAAACAACGTCGTAATATGCTATATAAATTTTGGGCAGTTTATCAATCTCAAAGAAAAACTTTCCAGGAATCCATTCACCCTCATGAAATGCCCGAGCGACATAAGAAATCCCCTCATCCTCCTGACCACCTTGGACGAGTTCTGAGATGCGAGAAGATGCAGCGTGGGAAGGGATCCAACGTAATTTACCAACAGACTCTTGCTCTCTCTCCCATTTGAGTCTGAGATGGGAATAGAGATCTTGTGCAGAAACTGAACTAGCACTATTATTTGAGCTTATTTCCAAATCCTGGATTGATAGATAATCCCGCATTCCATTTGCAAACCCTTTTTCCAACACTTGAAGACTTCCCGTTTGCCTTGTTTCACTGAGGGCTTCAATCAACGCGTCATAGGCACCTAAGCGGGTTGTCAGAAGGTCGTATAGAAGTTTTGACTGGGCGATTCTTCCATCCCATTTCCCTTTTGCTTCCTGTAAAAAATGGAGAAAAATTATTACAAATGGGGCAATATTAGAATATGTGTAATTTTGATTATCTTACCAATCTCGAGTAGTCATTGTCACTCAATACATTCTTTTCTTGGAGAATGGCAAGAAACGTGTAATTACAGTGAGTGTTTTTTATTAGGTAATTTAAATTTCTTTGAATATGGAAAGCCTGCCACGGTTCCATGACTCAAAACCAACAGTTTCAATCAATTAAATTGTTTGTAAATATATTATTAAATTCTGGAGAACCCAAATAAATTATGCCTGTCTCCTTTAGATAACCAACCACCATGGAGTTCTACACATAAATGAAGAAGGTATCTCTCCTCAAATCTCAAAAAATGCATATCATACATCGTACATAAAAACATAATGCTTGTTGAACCAAGAAAAGGCTATTTATGACAAAAGCTAATATTGTACATGGAAAGCCCAAGCAAACAGCCCAGCTATTTTAGGAGTTTCAACTTGTTGAATATATTTTTAAGCTGTGCATGAAATTGTATATGGGACGTGTTTTTGTACACGGCATTTATATGCTTCTCAAAGATGATGATCGCTAATGGGAATAGGATAGTTACTAAAAACGGTATAATTTTTCGATTTTCTTTCTCATTTATTCCTTTTTTCAGACATAATTTAAAAGCAAATTTCATTGAGAAACATTATGGTTCTTTTAGGCTAGCTTTTGTTAATGCTAAAATTAAATAATTTTTCAGTGATACAATGAATATTTCCATTTTTAAGCGAGTAACTGCTGAAATAACAAAGTTTCAAAAAATTGCTGCGTTGACCGAGAATTGAACTCGGATCTAGTGCTTGGAAGGCACCAATGCTAACCATTACACCATCAACGCCTCATTGAGTTACTCACTCTCAGAAGCCCAGTTTCGATTCACATTTAAGTAAGTACCTTTCAAACTTGACTGAATATTAGAAATCACGAACTGTGAAGCTAACCAAGGGCTGCATTATGTTTAAAACTTGCATTTTCTGTCTAAAATAGGATAAAACGAGCAAAACTGCATGAATTCAGCTCACTCGACCATAATATCATTTCACAACTTTTTGTGTTCTCAAGACCATTATGATTTAGATCTCACGTTTCCCAGCTGCAGCTCAGCTTCTTGAGTCATGTCTTGAAATTTGCTCATGTCATTGGAGAAATAAATAGGATAATTTTTTATTTGGATTTTCTTTCTGTTTTAAAAAATGGGAACTGAAAATTACTGCCTCCTTTGTGGAGTGACCACCATCCCAACTGAAATAGAAGAGACGAACACTGATCGTTTATTAAATGATCCAAGTTTTAATACAGCTTTCCAATGTTTTCTTAAGCGATTTGACATCACTTATCCTCCATGGTTCGAGAAAGCCTTTGAGTTTTGTTCTGATTGCAGCCGGCAGTTGACTGCACTGTCACAATTGGACGAGTTAGTTAAGAAGGTCCAGAATCGAATCAAGGAAGGGGAAAAGGTGGTCAAAAATAGATTCAAGAGTTCGGAAAGCAAGTTCCAGTCGAGTGGAATTTACCGGCGGGACAGAAGATATTGGAGGGTTCGCTCCCAGTTTTTGAAGAAAAATGGTATTAAAAAATGTGAATATTTAAATTGTATACACTAAAACTAACAAAATATGTTTGAATTATTGTAATCTATTTGTCTAGGTAAACAAACTAAGGCGCCCGGTGAAGCCTCCGTGACTGAGAAACCTCAACCCGGTGAAATGAAATCAGTTGAAGATGAGCAGTTCTCAAAGGCTACCATTCCAGAAGTTGAAAAGAAAAGCGGAGGTTTGGTTATGATTATATTTTATTATATTAATTTTAGTGGTGTCTCATGATAATATTAATATATTCATTTACAGATGAGTCATTAACTGCTTCAATCCCAGCTGCTGTTGCTCCTTCAACTTTTGTATTAGTCAAGGTAGAAGTGGCCCCTGAAGATGTTAAGGAACCAGAGGAATTTGCTTCAATGCTCAACCAAAAAGCAAAGGAAGAAGCTCCCCGATGGGTGACCCCAGACAAGACGGAAAATATCCACTTTGGAGTTAACCTCCTTCGAATTGGGGAGAGTCACCAGTATCAGTGCTCTGCCTGCCAAGCTATATTCCCAGTAAAGAATCGCTACCAAGAAAAATCTTTGATGCATCACCTTATCAAACAGCACACGGATATCTTCAAATGCGGAGCTTGTGAGGAACGTTTTGGATTCAACTCTGCTCTCCAAAAACATATTGAAACTGTTCACGAGATACTGACACCAAATAAGGAGTATCACAAGAGATTCCATCTGAATGTCAAACCTCATCAATGTTCCAAGTTTTCAATGGGGAATGTCAAGGGATCTGATTTGAGACAATATCCAGACAGTTCATAATGGAATGGAGGGCTGCAACTCTCAACAGAATAGGGGAAGCAACAAGTCGTTGCGGAAATGGAATGAGTGATTTTGATGAGACTAAATAAATAATATAATATTTTGTAAACTTTAAAATTACAATGTTTTAATTATTTATCAGGTTAATTTAAATTCTTGCATAAAACTAGACGCCGTTTGGTTAGGTTACGAAAGAAAATAGGAATCCCATTTGCAATACCAACTCACCTTCTGACAGAGCCAATCTGCAGAAAATACAGGGCATAGATGAGCAAGAACTCTCCAAAATCGTAACGCTTGCGCTTATAAAAAAAGCATCTTCCTACAAATGTGTAGAACTCCGCCGCATTCTCAATCATTCGAGCTGCAACTTCTCACAAGCATATTTCACTGTATTTTGTCGCTTGTAAAATGGGTGGAATCTTCTCTTGCATTAAAAACCAGAGGTCAGCTAACCCAAGTCCAGCTAGATTCAACGTTCCTGAAATTATTGAGGTATTATTCAGCAATTCTTTGGAAACTTTATTAAACTAAATTGATGCTTAAACTATTTTTATACAATTCAGAATCTCCCAACTCAGCGACAAGTTTCAAATAGTGACGAACAAGAGGAATATGGTTCTGATCAGTATTATGAAATTCCTCCACCTCCTCCTCCACCACAAGTGACCTGGGGTTTTTTATACAAAGGTCGTTCAGTTCTAATGTCTAAGTACGACGTAGATACAGCTAATAAAAGGTAAACTCAAATTACTTTATCAGTCACTTTGTTTCTCTTTATATTTTAACGTTTTCTTATTTTTCAAGTAGAGAATCACAAAGCACCGTTGAGAAACAAAGCTCAGATAGCTCAGATAAAGGTAGTTTTCTGTACCAAGCTCCTCCGCCACTGTGGTGGTGGAATCCGGTACGGAGGGCGTCTATTTAAAGGTTTGGAAGCATTTAAAATCGTTCTAATCCAAAATTTAGGTGGTGAGGTTAGTTTTAAATACGATTCCCTTGCTTTTTATAAGGGTTTTTTTCTACAGATTCGGGGAAAGTAGCAGCAATCAACAACAGATATCTACCTGAAGTTATTATGTTTTAGAAGTTGAAATAAGTGTTCTTTCGGTGGTCTACTTAAGGCTAATTCTAAAAAACCAATATAATTTAATATCGTGGAAGAATTTTCTTTAGGGAAAGTTGAATATCAAATGAAAACTCATTTATTTTCAATTTGCAAATTCATCAATCATTAAGTATTTCCGGCTTGAACTTTCTTAAGAAAGCCGGTATCAAAGGGATTACTATTCGCATAGGCAGCTTACCTTCACGGAGAAAGTTACCTCGAAGATGCGCAGCAGTACTAAAATCATTCAGCGTGAGCTTGCTGCCGCCCAAAGATCCTGTACATGGTTTGGTTATATATCCTATGGATTTAAAGTGCAAACGCTTGAAAGAAAACGAAGATTCTGCTATAAAAGATAACAACACTGGCATCTCTTTCTCATTCCGTTGAAGCTAAACCAAGTACATCTTCTCACTACAATACTTCCCTTGACCGGTGGATTTAATCGTTAATTGAAATGGGTGGAACTTTCTCCTGCATTAAAAGTAATAAGGAGGATGACAGCACAGAAGATCCTTCTGACGGTGGGTTCTTGGATCGTCCAAAGAATCTCCCTGTCTGTCTTCGGTTTCAAGATGAGCTCAAAGAGTCATTGGAGGTACTAAATAACATTCCATTGGAAAAATTACTAAATGACTCGCAAATCAATTTATTTCTCGTTTGTTTTATTATTTAGAAACCTCAAGTCGGACCAAGTCATCCAATTGAGGAGGAGATTCTCACAGCTCCGCCTCTTCCACCTCGGAAGAAATCGTTTCCGACATGAGGAGCATATCCAAGTCAAGGTAAATTGTAATTAAACTAATAAAAGTGTCTAGCTAACAATTTAATACAAATCATTGACATTTTGCTTAGGCAACCAATACACTCAAACACCCATGTAAGGAGGAGTGGGAATGACGCTCAGTCATCAACGTTTTCCTTGATATGGAGCTAGTCTGTTTTAATATGTCAATTACTGAATATTACCCATTTCGATGACCTATTTCTTAGATGGCAGTCTAATTATATTCAATATATATATTTCTGGGTTTCGTAAATATTTTATTTCTCATGTCAAATAAATCATAGTAATTAAAAATATGCATATTTCAAATCAATTCTTTCCAATAAAACATCTTATTCGAAATTTTAAATTCACATTTAAAAGCTGTAAACTGCACTCAATATCAATTTGTAATGTATATTTCATGTGTGAATTAATAAACACCAAATCTGTCATTATAACACATTTTGGTAAATGAATATGCGTCATTTTTTATTTTCTCTTTGGCATCAACTCTTGGTTGCATGTTCATATGTGTAATCCAGAATCAAACCATTTCAGTTTCTCAATATGTGAAGCATACATATGAACTATTTCTGGAGTATTGATTTGGTCTTAGGGAGAAAGTCATTTGTTTTCAATTAGGATATTCGTCCGGTGTCCGTAATTTATTGTTTCCGGCATTTCATACTTATCCGACATCTGAGATGTCACCTTTCACAAAGTTCAAAGAAATCTAAAAAGATATATGCAACAAAACTGAAGAAGAGCTGAACTTTCTCCGTTTGTTTTATATCCCCATTTTCATCATAAATTTATGCAACATACATGTTTTGGTGTAAAAAACCCATCATCAAAGATTCACGAATTAAAAGCTACCAATTGAAAAGTAGAATAGTAAAGGATTTTATTGCTGCTATTCCTTAAATCATGACTACACTAATTTAAATGGAAAGCTCTCTTAATCAAATCGGCTCCCACTTCTCCAATCATTATTGTTGGTGCATTTGTATTCGCACTAAAAAGAAATATGCGGTAATTTAACAATGACTTTTGAATTGTTATTTTTAATAAAATTTAATTCATACTTGGTAATTTCTGGCATAATGGAGGCATCAATAACTCTAAGTCCTCTAGTTCCAAGTACTCTGTAATGTCGAGATATTTCCCTTGAAAAATATATTATATTAATGAAATCAGAATACAAGTGTTTTTTACCTCAATTGTGAATCAACAACTGCATGAGGATCGCCAATTTTTCCCATTGAATTAGTTCCAACTGGATGAAATAGAGTGCGTATGGCCGTTCTAATTGCACACTCATAATAGCTTCTCGTCTTGAACTCAAAACGTGAACAACTTGGAATTTTGACAAGACGTGCTCCTAGCTTGTTCCCAAGCGCATTCGTATTTTCATACAAATTGACAATAGTTTCATACCCTTCAATCATATCTTGAATGTCTTGATTTCCACTATCAGAATAATATTGGGGGTTGATGATCGGTTTGGAAAACGGGTTGTTATCCAATAATTCAATAAAACCCCTACTTTTTGGCTTTCCAGGTGAAAGAGCAACAAAATGGGCATCGTTCCCAATGAACGGTTGGAGAAAGTCTTTGGTATAATTTCCAGATCCAGATACTCTGTCTATGGTCGCTCCAAACCCATCATAAATACTCAAAGACAAAAACAAATACAGAAGGTTGGGCCAACCTGGAGAGGTCGAGGAGCATGTCACACCCGCGGCCAACAGTCCGAGTGTTGATGTCAAAGGACCATTTCCGTTAAATACGAAATCTGCCAGGGATTTAAATGTCACATCCTCCTGCATTAAAGACACAGGGACATTTCCTTTTTTCTTTACTATAAATGGCCCCACATATGTCAACACATGATCGGCAAGATTTTTTCCAACTGGCAAGTTGACCAAAGGTTTTATCTAATAAATTTTATCATGACTTATTTTTTTGCTCATGAGCATGAAAGCTAGCTAAATTAGCACATTACCCCAATAGAGTTTAGGTGTTCCAAAGGTCCTATTCCGGATAACATTAGCAACTGTGGAGAACCTACAAATTGTTGAAAAAGAATTAGTGTAAAATTGAGCGATTGATACCAATTAATACTCATTTAAAGATTCTATTCAACCTATGCTTCCACCACAAACAATGACTTCCTTCTTGGCTGAAACGAATAATGTTCTACTTCTTCGGATGTATGAAACTCCAGTTGCTCTCAGGTTGGAATCTAAATGAATCTAGGGTAAAATGTTAGCGTTGAAAATGAGCATCCTGAATTTTTGTGCAATATTTTAATTTACTTTTGTGACATGTGAGTAACGAAGAATTTTGAGATTTGGTCTCCCCAAAATGGGTTGAATGTAGGCAGAATAAGCACTGTGTCGACGTCCCTGCTTTTGAGTAAAATCGATTGGGGAGAATCCTAAAAATAAATTTCTAGCTCATATTTTGATATCGGGTTATATAATTACAAGACTTAGGTAACCTACCTTCTTGCTGATTGACATTTAGATCTCGCACGCTAAACCCTACTTCCTTTACAGCTGCCAAAATGTTTTCAAGACCTGGTGAATATTTAAGGGGCTCAATCCTAAGTGGCCCGTTTTTTCCGTGATTATCTCCCAACCCTTCATAACGACCATGATAGTCTTCCATTTTATTGAAATATTTTTCTACATTTGCGTAACTCCATGTGGAATCATCAGTGATGTTAGCCCATTGGTCAAAATCTTTGGGATTGCCACGCATGTAAATCATGAAGTTTGTCGTGCTGCTACCTCCTAAACCCTTTCCTCTTGGCCAGGAAAGTGGCTATTTTTTGTTGAGGTAAATGCCAATTTGTTGTAACAATGAGCCAATTAAAAGCAAAAATATGAGCTGTTAAAAAATAAACTGACCTGGTAAACTGGAGGATTTTCACTAGTTTTCAATGGAACAATTTTGTACTGCCAATCAGTAGCTGGATGATTTTGAAGAAATGGTACGGCGAGCGGAACAAAGGAAATGGGATTTGGGTTTCCGCCTGCTTCAAGCAACAAAACGCTAACTTCTGGATTTTCAGAGAGACGTGCAGCCACCACACATCCCGCTGATCCTCCTCCAACTGGCAGAAAAATAGTTATCACTTTAAATTTATTGAAAACCCTTCTAAATCTTATAAAACAAGTCAATGTTGATAATCCTTACCCACAACGAAATCATAAGCTGAAGCTGGGGTTCGGTTCAATTTATCGGAACTGTAGTCACTCCATTGTAGAAATATTCCAAAATATCCTATAAGGGAGGGAATCCCAATAAGAAACGCGATTGGAATTGGGAAACTTGTTCGGAGAATCATCCTGAGTTGCTCCACTGACCTATTTTGAGTAATATAACCTTCTAAATGGAGCAAAGCCGAGATGCATAATAATCTGAACTTATTGACGACTGAATTGTAGTCATATTAATTTTTTACATAACGAAGGACGAAAAGTCAGGTTGAGGAAATAGCAGGCGGAATTCGTCTAAAGGTATTTACATACATGTTTGAGGGGAGGTCCCAAATTCCAAGTTAATTATAGCGTCCGCTCTCAATATTAGCATAACTTTTTATATTAACATGAGATAAAGGAAACTGGACTACAAACATGGAATAAAGCAAAACTGGCTACTATATGTAGCGTTTGTGTGTTTGAGTGAGATGGAAGAAAACAATGGAAATCTCAAAAAGGTTTACAATACAGGATAAATTCAATTAAATGGTTTAGCCCAAAGCATTAATAATGTTTGTGCAAAACTACCCTAACAGATTCATGTTTACTCTTCTGTCAATCGATATTTGATTCATTTATTCATCAAAGGGGTCATTAAAATTGAGTCAAGCAATACTCAAAATCAACCGAGCATCCAAATTATGATATTGGTCGTTGGATGCATTTATGGGATAATTTACACATCATGAATCACATCAAACATGAAGGAAGATTAAAAATGGTGTAATTTGTGGAGTTCTCAATTTATGTTAACCATTTATGCACGCGTCAATTGTCATGAGACAAGGAATTGGTTTTCTTGTCACAATCTGTTTTAAACAGCTAATTGTCGTTATTTTGTTAAACTCCTGAAGAGCAAGAAACTGAAGGAAAAGACGACAAGCTTGTTTAAAGAAGGGTTAAAGGAGTTCCTGAATTTTATCTATGGAGACACGGGATATATATATTAAGAGTTCATTTGGAAATGCTTCAAGCTGCTCATGACTATGAGGTTGATGAACTGGAAGAGCAAATTACGGACTTGTTTTTGATTCGGGAGACGGACTGGATTGATATTGAAGATGCAATTCAGCTCTACCAGCTTTAACAAAAATGATGTAGCGTTTAAATGAAATATACGAGTGTTTAAAATATTTTAAAAAGATGAGCGATTGTGTTTGAGTGACTTTTTTGCATGACAGTTTTCCATTGTTTCACCATGCGTCATTGTCAACTAAGTCTGCATTCCACTTTCTTACGTTGCCCCCAACAGGCACCCCGGCCTTTGCTCCTGCTGTTGATATTAGGGAAATAAATGTTCTCTTCACCTGTTCGGAAATTCATTCCTTTTTAATTAACTGAACTATTTTTAAATTGGAAATGGAGACGGTAAGTTGCTGTCCAGTTTGTGGGGAGGAGACCCCAAGTGAAACTAGTTCAAATGCGACAAACACTGGTCGTTTTGTGAAGGAGCCAGAGTTTGCCAAAGTTTTCCCGTGTTTTCTCAGGGTTTTTGAGGTGAAGGATCCTCCATGGTTCGAGAAAGCGTTTGTGTTCTGTTCGGAATGCAGCCGTCAGTTGACAGTGGTGTCAGAGTTGGAAGAGGTGATGAAGGAGGTGGAGAGGAGACTCAAGGAGAGCGAAAAGGTGGTCCAGGATAAGTTAAAAAGTTCAGAAAGCAAGTTCCAGTCGAGTGGAGTTTACAGGAGGGACCAGCGCTATTGGAAAGTTAGAGGAGAGTTTTTGAGTAAGGGTGACAACTTCATGATTCGAAAATCACAAAAGGATTCGAAATATTTAGGGAAAACTTTTAAAAGTTTTAGAAACATTTATTGTTATTCCAGAGAAAGATGGTGGGAGTCAAGGAACATCTGCAGTCAACGTTCCTGCCCTATTTACATCTCCAGAAAAACAACCGGAGTACGTTAGTGTTGAAGTAGACCCTTCCATAGCTGAAGACTTGCTTGATGAAAGTGAAGTAGCTGAAGACCGTAGTTTATCAAAAACAACTAGCAATCAGCCAGAGAATCCTGTTCTGAGATCAAAGCGACATCGCGTCCCTCCTAAACGATTTGACACTGATGAATTTTACAACTCGAAGAAGACCATGCGGAATACCAGACAAACTATCAAAGTTGAGCCAGTCGAACCCCTTGTTGAGCAAGGCGAGGGGGGCGAACTATACCAATTATTGGATGAAGTAGAGTGCCCAACTGAGGGCCCACTTTTTGCTCCTGAAAACAGTAAAGAAAGCTTTCATTATGGTTATTATTATTTTAAACTGTTAATACATAAGCTATTTCTATGATTTTCTGTTCCAGCCCGCTCACAATCATCCTCATTTACTACAGATACAGATCCTTTGGCATTTGCTCAACAATTGGATGGTGGAGTGGTGGAATACATCAAGGTGGAAGTGAACCCTGAGGATCTTGATGAAAGAGATGATTTTCCAAACCCCTCCACTCCTACATGGGACCATAAAGACGAAATCAGATACTTCGGCACTCTCCTCACGAAAATTCCGACTGGTTCCGGCTACACGTGTTCCAAATGCACTGCCAACCTACCCAGTTTTGTCCGCAGCCAAAGAGCACGTAATAAAAGAACACGTGGACCTCAACAGATGTGTCCTTTGTCACTCCGGATTCATAAACCACCAAGAACTTGCTACGCACATAATTGAAGTCCACCAATCCAAAGAAAATTATGATAGGCTCGTCAACGAGAAAGCGAGAGAGGCTAAACTAAGATGGCTGACACCGGGTAAACCAGAAGTGACCCACTTTGGGATTCGTCTCTTTAAAATCGGGGATGGAAAGCAGTATCAATGCTCAGCTTGTGATGCTATCATCCCAGTAAGAAATCCCTACCAACAATTAACAAACGTGCTTCACCACGTCGTTCAAACTCACACTGAGCTCCACAAATGCAAGGAATGTGGGGAGCGCTTCCCAACCAAAAGAACTCTAAATATTCATGAAGACCGAGTTCACAAAGGACTTCCTAAATCAAAAGCCGCACTTAACCATCCATGTCCAGTTTGTTTTAAGCCATTGTGCAGCACTGAGAAGGTGACTTTTCACATGTGGTCTCACTACAACAAGGAGGAGCGTGTGGCAGCTTTGGCGAGAGGAGAGAAGAAGCCGCCATCCATGAAGAGAAAGTTTAATTGCGACCAATGTGTCAAAAAATTCTTTAGGGAGGTGGACCTCCAAAAGCACAAGAAATACGCTCACGATCCATCATGCCACCGACAAGAAATACAGAAATTGGACGAGTCGACCTTCCTATTTCACTCTGTCACTTTGTCTAAAGTATTTGGGGGAGAAAAGTACAAATGTTCCGCTTGTGATTCCATTCTGGAATCGATGAAGGCTGCCAAAAGCCACGTGATAAGGATCCACACTCGCTTCTACAAGTGCGATCTGTGTGAGAAACGATTCTGTTACCCAAAGTCTCTTCAAATGCATCTGGAATCAACTCATAAACAGGGCTCCACAACTTACTGCCCCACTTGCAAGAAGCCATTTGTTGGAATGAAGCCCACAAGCTATCACCTCTGGACTCACTACAGCGAGGAGGACAAACAGGAGGCGTTGGCGAGAGGAGAAAAGGTCCCGTTTGGATTTGAGAAGAAATTTCAGTGCGAAAAATGTGCGTCCAGCTTCACATCAAGGGCCGCTATGAAAAAACACCAAAAAAGGGTACACGAAAACACCAAAGAAAAAGATATTTGTGGGGTTTGTGGAGCTGCTGTCGTAGCTTTGGCGTTACATATGCGGGCTTCTCACCAAAGGAGGAGGACTTTAGGCTTCATTGCTCAGTTTGTGACATGAAATTTGCGCAGTATACAAGACTCAAGAACCATAAAAAAGTCAAACATGGGATTGGCGACATGCTGAAGTGTGACCTTTGCCCGAAAGAGTATGCAACTAAAACAGATCTCGAAGCCCATCGCAATATGCACCTGAATATCAGACCTTTTAAGTGTCCTAAGTGTCCAATGGCGTTTACGAGGGCAGATGTGTTGAGGAAGCATAAACTGTATAAACACGAAGGCGTCAAGTGTCCCTCAAGCCGACCTAGGAAGAAGCAGAAGGTGGTGGAAACAAGTGATTCTGAGTGAACAAATTTATGTCGTGTCATTTGTATTGTAAATATTTTTTGGGAATTAAACGTTGTATTATGATATGATGACTATATTTCGAGGTGTATTAAACAGAATTTCTCGTCATAAAAATTCATCAAGACTTAAATATATGCGTCTGGCTAAAAGTTAAGTAGATGATGGTGTTTCATTGTGGGAAAGAAAGGGTAGCGTTGTACATTCTCCTTGCATCAGTTGAGTCATGTGGCACTGGGTTCAGCAGATTTTGTCAGAGCCAGCAACTTTCAGAGCCACAGCTGAATTTAGTTTGTTTTGTTTTGATCTCGGCAAATGATAGTGCGTGCATTTCTTTCTATTCTATAGTAGTCGTCAGTTGTCAATCAAATTAGAAATGGAGAGAATTATTGTCCTGTTTGTGGGAGGAGACCACAACTGAAACTACTTCGAATGCGACAAACACTGGTCGTTTTGTGAAAGAGCCAGAGTTTGCCAAAGTTTTCCCGTGTTTTCTCAGAGTTTTTGAGGTGAAGGATCCTCCATGGTTTGAGAAGGCGTTTGTGTTCTGTTCGGAATGCAGCCGTCAGTTGACAGTGGTGTCGAGTTGGAAGAGGTGATGAAGGAGGTGAGAGGAGACTCAAGGAGAGTGAAAAGGTGGTTCAGGATAAGTTAAAGTTCAGAAAGCAAGTTCCAGTTGAGTGGAGTTTACGGGAGGGACAAACGCTATTGGAAAGTTAGGGAACAGTATTTGAGTAAGGATTTAGTTATTATTCAAAGAATACGAAAAAATCAAAATATTGAAGCAAAAACCTTGGTGTTTAAAAAAATACTTTGATTGCCTTTTGTAGAAACGAATGGTGGGACACAAGGAAGAGAACCTGAACTGGGATCATCTACAATTGTTTCCCTATTGGCTTCCCAAGAAAAACAACCGGAGTACGTTAGTGTTGAAGTGAACCCTTCCGTAGCTGAAGACTTCCTTGATGAAAGTGAAGTGGCTGACGCCCAGCATCCGCACCGTGGCGTCCAACCAGAGAATCCCGTTCCGAGACCAAGACGGCATCGCGCTCCTCCAAAACGTTTCAACTCTGATGCAATTTACACACCAAGAAGAAAAAAGGGAAGAGACTTCAATTGAAACAGGAAGGAGGATTACCTCCATCCCAAAAGACGTCCATCAAACAATCAAAGTTGAGGAAGGTGAGGAACAGAACTCTACCAAATTTTGGATGAAATGTGCGCCCAAATGCTCCTCAACACGGTAAAAATATTTTTTTTTGGTCGAACCTTTACTTTTTTAACTGTAGATTAAAAAAGATTCAATTTTTCCTCTTTGTGAATTGCAGTTTCAGCACCATCATCACAATCATCATCAATGACATTTACTACAGATCCTTTGGCCTTTGCCCAGCAACTGGATGGTGGAGTGGTTGAGTACATCAAAGTGGAAGTGACCCCTGAAGACGACACGCTCACCTCGTCTCAGAATCCAAAGGTTAAAAACCTCCCTCGCATCCTCAGGAAGTCAACTCAAAGAGCACGCCTCTCTGATTTTAATATAGCTACTGGTTTGCTCAAACTCTCCACGAGAAGACGTCAACCTTCCTAGTTTGGAGAAAGTAAAAACCCGCGTTAGAAAAGAACCACCAGTCCTTCCCACATGTGATATTTGTGCTAATACATTCGCAGAGAAATCTCTCCTAGATGCCCACATAGTGGAAGTCCATGAATCTCAAGAAAATTATGATAAACTCGTCACCGAAAAAGTTAAAGAAGCTGAACTAAGATGGGGAACACCTGGAAAACCTGTGGTTACTCATTTTGGGATTCGACTCGATAAAATCGGGGATGGGAAGCAGTATCAATGCTCCGCTTGTGATGCTATCGTCCCAATTACTCAGAGTAATCCTGGGGACACAGCCCCGTCAACATGTTGTTCAGTACCACACGTACTTCTGCAAATGCACAGAGTGTGGAAAAAAGTTTGGAAACAATACGGATTTACAAAGACACGTCACACAGGTTCATCAAGGAATTTTAACAACAAAGACAAAAAAATTTGAATGTTCGGTGTGTCTGAAACCATTGTGGAGCAATAATCAAGTGACATTTCACACATGTGGTCCCATTACAACCAGGAGAGCGGGTTGCAGCCTTGGCGAGAGGAGAGAAAAGACCTAAACCACCGAAAAGAAAAATCGAGTGTACAAAATGCATCAAAAAATTCTTTAAAGAGGAGGAGCTCCAAAGGCACATGAATTTTGCACACAATCCATCAACAAGAAATCGTAAAAGTTGAGGAATCAACCTTCCTATTTCATTCCGTGACCTTGTCTAAAGTTTTTGGAGGTGTGAAAAGTGCAAATGTTCAGCTTGTTGATTCCATTCTGGAAACGATGAAGGCTGCAAAGAGCACGTAATTACTGTTCACACGCGCTTCTACAAGTGTGATCTCTGTGAGAGACGATTCCCATACCCGGCCGCTCTTCAAATGCATCTGGAATCAACTCATAAACAGGGCTCCACAAGTTATTGTCCCACTTGCGAGAAGCCATTTGTTGGAAAGAAGCCTTCGAGAGATCACCTCTGGACTCACTACAGCGAGGAGGAAAAACAGGAGGCGGTAGCAAGAGGAGAGAAGGTGCCGCATATGATAGTAAATAGGTATCAATGCGATCAATGTACGTCGAGCTTCACATGCAACGCGGACTTGAGAAGACATCAGAAAACGGCTCACGAAGGAGTTCCCCAAGAAAAGAAGATTTGTGGGGTTTGTGGAGCGGCTGTCTTGAGCTTGTTGTCTCATATGAAACACTCTCATCCGAAGGAGGAGGACTTTCGCTTCATTTGCTCAGTTTGTGAATTGAAGTTTGCAATCTATAACCGTCTCAAACGTCACAAGCTTGTCAAACATGGGATCGGACAGAAGCTGAAGTGCGACCTTTGCCCAAAAGAGTATGTAACTAAAGTAGAGCTCGAAGCTCATCGCAATAAGCACCTGAATATTAGGCCGTACAAGTGCCCTAAGTGTCCCATGGCGTTTACGAGGGCAGAAGTGCTGAAGAAGCATAATCTGTATAAACACGAAGGCGTCAAATGTCCACCTAGCCGACCAAGGAAGAAGCAGATGGTGGCAGAGGTGGAAACGAGTGAGTCGGATTCTGACTGAGATGGTTAACATTTGTTTAAAGCCAATTTTTGTTAAAAATGGTTCTTTGCTGTATTATGTTGGCTTTTACAATATTAAACTTTTGTCTATATAAAATTATTTTAAAAATATTCATTGCCATTGAAATTAACAATTTACATAAGTAATCACACATTATCTTGAATATGGGCGTTTGCACGATTGCGCATATTATAAAGAACCCATATCACTTTTGCAAACAGAGTCGAGATGGCTTCAATGTTGGTTGCTTCTAACCAACTTTTTACTAATATGGAAATCGATTCTGCATCAGATTTTGCATAAATGTAGCATATTGGGGACTCCTCTCATCTCATGTACGATCAACTTTTAAATGCATATTTTTGTCATAAGGAAAAGAGTTTGATATAAATGTTACCACGGGCTAAATGATCTTTTCCATTTT
>LJIJ01003423.1:0-19175 GCA_001718145.1 Orchesella cincta | reverse complement strand
GTTTTCTCTATTTGGGGCCAACTCCATCCTTCAACAGCGGTTTTCCGCAGATTTTATCAAGGTAGAGTCCCAAATATAAAAAGTACAAGAAAATTCTAATATAATAGATGGTTACGTAAATTTACGATAAATTACGTTCTCAGATTTTCAGATTAAGCAAAAAGGAAGTGATGCTGCTCGTGAATTTTCTGACCAAAAGCTTTTAAGGATGAAGCTTTGCTGCGGAGGTATTTAATCGGGAGAAAATACAGGTCACACCATGGCATTTGACACTGTAAGTCGTTTAACCTGTTGGCAAAACACATTTCTTATGATTTCATGAGATGAAAGGACTTCATTTACACTTTGTACTAGGCAGCTACGATCTTCTATGCTGAAGTGCGGTCAACAAGTACCCAGAAATGTTTCCAGCTACCCTTCCACCAAAGGAGTATTTGTTATGTGATAATCAGCCCATTTTTGGTGTTCTAAAAGGACGTGACAGCAAAGGAAGGCGGGTTGTATTTTTTCCAGACGTGAAAGTATTCAGTTTCAACGTGATTGTTTGTATTTTCTTCCAAAGTGAAGCCATATAAAAATTACCTGTGGAACCCGTAGAACAGCGGGATGGAATACAGATAAATGCTCAATTCAGGAGTTAAATATACTCACGCTGTCAGTTTTCGAGCGAGTCCTTCCTTGATTAAGATGGTTTAAACAATGGGACACAAATTTTGTTCAGGAATAACAGCGGGATGGGAACGGCACAAGCAAAACATTATACATTGGGAACTATGCTCCCAATTCTCCACTATTTATTGGGTATTTCTAATGCCGCCCCAAAACATTTAAAACCAGTTTAAATTACTTTATTATGTTTAAAGGTTTGTATATTTCAATTTGGCAGTATTCATTTCACTGAAAGTAACAAGGGGTTTACTTCGTGAATGTTCCGAGTGTTCTCACCTACGTTTATTTGAAAAAACCATCCTGCCAAAGAAGCTTCAGGAAACGGGTGAGCAAATAGCCAATAATCGAATAGCTTCCCATCTCCCTTGAATTTTTGTAAGCTTTCTCAGCACAAATGAATGCTTGCTTTTTTCAGTTTTTACTGACTACAACAAGCCGTGGTTTCAAAGATCCCCATCAACACCTTTCTCCAGATATTCCTTCCCAAGGCTCTAGGTGGTAATTTGGAAGCTCGGGAAGCAATTGATTCGGAGTTTCTGCCGAGTCTGTAGATAAATCGACCTTGCTTGTTGTGACGATTCGCCACGTTGCTTCTAAAAAATAAATCATTCTAATAACTTAGTAGTAAGAGCAGAATTGTTATCAAGTGAAGAAAAGTTGGTATTGAATACCTGAAAAAAGTCAACCCATTATTTATATTCCATTTATTACGCGAGTCCGCGTCATGGCCAAAACCATAACTCTAAGTATCGTTGAAAGTAGCAAGGAAACTATAATTTTCTTGATATTTTTACAATAGTCAGTTTTTATATTCGATTGAATGAGTGAGTGAGAGAGTTGCAGTTTTTTTGCAGACATTTTGATATATATATGTGAAAGAATTTTTATATTAGGCCATTTTGCCAATTTAGCTACATTTATCGTATCTACCGTCCCACATTGCAATAGACAAATGCTGAATGTGTTCAGTTGTGTTCTCATTGATAAAACTTGCTGTTTTATATCGCATTTTAACCAAATCAATAAATTTTTGAGACTACAAGCAGATGGCTTTTATCATTGCTTTTAGTTATCATCCATCATTACTATTAGGTATAATTGATAGTTTCCTAGCTCATTAACGAGTGGTCTGACTTTGACAGAATATTGCATTCAAGAAATAAACATGCCTTGCATTATGTAGCGCGTACAATGACGTCATTGCACTAAAACATTTCATAAGCTAGTACACTCTATTACGATTTTTGCAAAAAGGTATTGAATTTGAATATATTATATAATTATACGGACTTGTATACCCAATTTCAATAATTTTAATTCCCGATTTTTAAAATCTGCTGTGAGTAGACAATATTTGTTGCAGTCCACAAACACCGAGAGTCGTTGAATTAAATCACAAAATCCAACAGTTTGTGTGGGTGCTAGCTCATAGTTTTTTGTTCGTCAAACAAACCTTACGTAACATTCTCCACTTTTGAAGGTTCAGGAATATAAAAATGGACAAAGAGACTCTGATAGAGGTTGGTCTGAAGGAAATGAGACAAATTTATTAAGGTATACACAAAACTAAAACACCAAAAGATTTGGAATTTATCTTGTTTTTCTACGCGATTATATATTTTGTGCTTAATATAATACCACAGTACTGAAAACAGCCAATGAACAGTTTTAAGCTTTTTCGCACCATCCTTCACGATGAAGCTTGCTTAAAGAGGTATTTAATAGGAAGAAAATACCGACCACAACACATGCATTTGATACAGTAAGAAGCTAATCATGTCGTGTTTGTTGAAATTCTACATAATCTTTATCATTAAGCATTTTATTCTACACGAAATATATTTAGCTGCAATCTATGTAGAGGTGGCGATTTGTCAAATATCCTGAGATGTTTCTAGCCACCTTCCCACCCAAAAGAGCATCTCTTGAGGGATGGTCAACCAGTTCTGGAATTTTAAAAGGAACGGACAGCGAGGGCCAGAATATGGCTACTTTCGCTCAGGTAGCATTTTCATTACTAGTTAAAAAATGTTACAATATTCCTCAAATTGGGAGTCTGAGTTCCAGAGTTGAGCCTCTGAAGAGTTAGCCATAATCGTGTACCAATTATCGAAAAGCTCTTCTTAATGATAATTGGCTTGAACCCAACGGAATATAGTTGGTTGTGCGCGAAAGTGGTGGTATGGATTTGCGTCATGCTAAACATTACACTTTTCTAGCACTCATACATTTCATTAACATTATTGGTATGATGAATTTTCATTAAAGTTAATAAGGATGAGTGCTAGAAAGTGTAATGTTTAGCATGAGCAAATCCCCATACCACCACTTTTTCGCGCACAAAAACATATCCGTTGTTCACAGCAATTATCATTAAGAAGGCTTTTTTCGATAATTGGTAACACGATTTATGGCTAACTCTTCCAGAGGCTCAACTCTCGGAACTCAGACTCCCCCAATTTGAGGAAATTTGTTAACATTTTTTAACTAGAATGAAAATGCTACCTGAGCGAAAGTAGCCAACTATTCTGCCCCTCGCTGTCCGTTCCTTTTAAAATTCCAGAACTGGTTGACCATCCTCAAGAGATGCTCTTTGGGTGGGAGGGTGGCTGGAAACATCTCGGGCTATTTGACAAATCGCACCTCTGCATAAGATTTCAGCTAAATATATTTCGGTGTAGAACAAAATGCTTAATTATACCTTATGTAGAACTTCCGACAAACACGACATGACTAGCTTCTTACTGTATCAAAAGCATGTTGTGGTAGGTATTTTTTTCCTATTAAATACCTCGTTAGTAAAGCTTCATCTTGATTGGGTGTTGCCAAAAAGCCTCAAACTGCTTCATTGCCTGTTTCAGTACTGTGGTATTCTTCATATTAAGCACAAAATATATAATCGCGTAGAAAAACAAGATAAATTCCAAATCTTTTGGTGTTTTAGTTTTCTGTATTCCTTTATAAATTTGTCTCATTTCCTTCAGACCAACCTCTACCAGAGTCTCTTTGTCCATTTTATATTCCTGAACTTCAAAAGTGGTAGAATGTTACGTAAGTTTGTTTTGACGAACAAAAAACTATGGAGCTAGCACCCACACAAACTGTTGGATTTTGTGATTTAATTCAACGACTCTCGGTGTTTGTGGACTGCAAAAATATTGTCTACTCACAGCAGATTAAAAAATCGGGAGAATTAATTATTGAAATTGGGTATACAAGTCCGTATAATTATATAATATATTCAATTCAATACCTTTTTGCAAAAATCGTACAAGTACTAGCTTATGAATGTTTTAGTGCAATGACGTCATTTACGCCTACATAATGCAAGGCATGTTATTTCTTGAATGCAATATTCTGTCAAAGTCAGACCACTCGTTAATGAGCTAGGAAACTATCAATTATACCTAATAGTAATGATGGATGATAACTAAAAGCAATGATAAAAGCCATCTGCTTGTAGTCTCAAAATTTATTGATTTGTTAAAATGCATATAAAACACAAGTTTTATCAATGAGAACACAACTGAACACATTCAGCATTTGTCTATTGCAATGTGGGACGGTAGATAATAAGCAATGTAGCTAAAATTGCAAAATGGCATAATATAAAATTCTTTCACATATATAATATAAAATGTCTGCAAAAAACTGCAACTCTCTGACTCACTCATTCAATCGAATATAAAAACTGACTATTGTAAAAATATCAAGAAAATTATAGTTTCCTTGCTACTTTCAACGATACTTAGAGTTATAGTTTTTCCATGAACGCGCACTCGCGTAATGAATATAAACAAATGGGTTGACTTTTTCAGGTATTCAATGACAACTTTTCTTCAACTTGATAACAATTCTGTTCTACTGCTAAATTATTAGAAGAATTATTTTTAGAAGCTAATGCGAATCGTCACCAAGCAAGGTCGATTTATCTACAACTCCATAAACTCCGAATCAATTGCTTCCCGAGCTTCCAAATTACCACCTAGAGCCTTTGGAAGGAAATCTGGAGAAACGTGTTGATGGAGATCTTTGAAACCACGGCTTGTTGTAGTCAGTAAAAACTGGAAAACAAGCATTAGTTAGTGCTGAGAAACCTTACAAAAAATTAAATGAGAAGGAAACTAATTCGATTATTGAATTTTAGCTCACCCGTTCCTGAAGCTTCTTTGGCATGAATGGTTTTTTCAAATCATAAACGTAGGTGAGAACACTCGGAACATTCACGAAGTAAACCCCTTTTACTTTCAGTGGAAATGAATACTGACAAATTCAAAATTATATACCAGACCTTTAAATATGTAAACTAATTTAAACTGTTTTAAATGTTTTGGCGACATTAGACATACCCAATAAATATTGAGAATTCGGAGCATAGTTCCTAATGTATAATGCTTTGCTTGTGCCATTCCCATCCCACTGTTATCCTGAACAAAAATTAGTCCATTGTTTAGACCATCTTCATCAAGAAGGACTCGCTCAAAAACTGACAGCGTGAGTATATTTAATTCCTGAATGGAGCATTTATCTGGATCCCATCCCGCTGTTCTACGGGTTCCACAGGTAATTTTATACGGCTTCACTTTGAGAAAAATTACGAACAAATCGCGTTGAAACTGAATACTTACACGTCTGAAAAAATACAATCCGTCTTCCTTTGTTGTCACGTCCTTTTAGAACACCAAAAATGGGCTGATTATCACGAAGCAAATACTCTTTTGGTGGAAGGGTGGCTGGAAACATTTCTGGGTACTTGTTGAACCGCACTTCAGCATAGGATCGTAACTGCGTTACAAAAGTGTCATGAAGTCCTCTCATTTCATGAAATTATATGGAATATTTTTGCCAACAGGTTAAAAGACTTACAGTGTCAAATGCATGTGTGGACCTGTATTTTCCCCCGATTAAATACCTCCGCAGCAAAGCGTCATCTTTAAAAGCTTTTCTCAGAAATTCACGAACAGCATCACTTCCTTTTTGCTTATCCTGAAATTCTGAGAACGTATTTATCGTAAATTTAATAATCATCTATTAAATTAGGATTTTATTGTACTTTTTATATTTGGACTCTACCTTGATAAAGTTTTCTCATTTGGGCAACTCCATCCTCAACACGGTTTTTCAGGGTTAAACTGTCCATGGTAGACTCCATTGTTGAGAGTTAAACATTACTGTTAGAGTAACGCTCTTTCGCAGTTTTTGAATTGGTGGCCAAATAAAGTTTACTGGAAATACAAAAATATGAACACTACTGCAAACTGTGCCACATTCAACTACATTGATAACCAAAAACTGATAAGTGAAACGCTATGGTGTGTATGTATAACGAATGTACATGGCATTTATCAGCATTGATTTATACTGATATGCTTCAGTCCGACAACATCATTCCAACAAACATGTACGTCCAATGGAATCGTTTTCATGTAATTTGGGTGATATTATGATAAAATGCGATATGAATGTTGATAAATAATTAAGCAACTTTTCATTACTATATTAGTCGATCGTTACTAGTATGCATGTATGAAAATTCTTGTAGCATAAGCAGATACATTAATTTTACTACGAACTGCAAAACTTAAGCACAGCAGCTCATTAATAAGTCTATAAAAATTATGAGGAATTTCCCAGTAACATGTGTTTTATTGAGTGAGGTTTCAATTTGAAAAGAAAGTTGCATTGAGCTGCTGAGTATGAAAACTTTAAATTATTTAAAAACTCGAATTCAATGAAATTAATAAATGTTTATCTTGAAAAATCCCAACTAACCGCTGCATATTTCTGGAAATGAGGTTACTTTATCAGCAATCGGAGGAATTTATTTAGTTTATAAGCCAGCCGTACAAGGTTAGCCCTGCTATGCCCACAGCTTCGAATCTCACGTAGCTTTTTCTCCAGCATAAAAAAATTGCGTTTCATAAGATACATAATTTGAGTTTGTTCTCGCTTCACAATCTAGCATTGCACCTAAAAATTCAGACTTGTATTATCTATTTGAAAGTTGACAATAAGATTTATGGCTACGTTTTTTTTAATATAGTTTTACATAATACATTAGCTCCATGAAATCTATCCAATCTTCTCTTACTGTAAATTATTACTTCATGATGTCATTTCATAGTGGCGTTTTTGTTGGTAAATATTCCTTCTATCCAAAGCAGATCATTCTGTGTTGATTTGATGTATCATAAATCCTAACAGCTTTAACTAATTTTATGCATGTAAACATTGTAAACATTTTAAATAAGTGATAAACTAGAAATTTCTAAAACATACACATCGATAAATCTTAAAGGCCTGCTTGGTGTGACTGTGTATAATATTTTAACCCAATTGGTCTGGTACTTTTGCATATACAGCGAACGAGCAGCTAATATTTACTCATATGGTGTAATCTTCTTAGCAAATTTTGTTTGGGAATTTCTGTTAATAATTGAATTTGACAAACTTTGCATTGTGTGCACATATACCTTGTTATAAGTGAGTCATCAAGTTGTCCACACATTCTACCTGATGGGTTGAATGTCAAATATTTGTCAGACATAAAGCAGTATTCTTAATCACCATAATGTATATATACTGAATATACACCTAATACTATTGTTAAGGTTTGAGGTAGAATGCGGATGTATGTTGTAAAAGTCCTTGAAACACTTTGCAAAAGGTGTGTGAAACTTGAGACCACAGTCCAATGTTCGCTGCAGCCAATTTTTGTCTTCGAAGATTAAGAAGTCATTTCCGTTATTGCTAATTTCTCCTGTTACCTTCACGGATTTCTTTGACGGGATTCCCTTACTTCTGAGTAGAAACTTTGACACAATCAGACAAAAGTTATGGTTGCTCAAAGGTATCGAGTTTCGGATAAATGAAATCAATCAAGACGACAGTGAGTGTGTGCCTTCTGCAACGATTTATTTATAGTATAACGCTTATACAGGAAGCTAGTCACATTAGAGGATTTGTCTGAAAACTGGGTCTCAAAGTCTTTAAACCTAAAATCATCATGCACCAACAAATTTTCGTGGGATATGGAATTTTCTTCTTGTTTATAATCGTTCACGCCATTGACTTGTCCTCTTTTGTCGGACAAGTTTCTAGAGACGTGAATGACTTGCGATTTTTCTATTACCCGTAAGTTATTTAATATTCTTAACACTTCAACATTCTTCTAGTATAAAATATTCTGCTCCAGCAGTACTAATTATTGATGGTTTTTGTCCAACCGGACATCCCAATGTCGGTAAGTCTGAAAAATGCGTATGCAAGTGCAGGGGATATGAACGTCTTCGTTCTAGATTGGGGTCGCCTATCTGGTGGCGAAATTATGCTTGGAAATACTATTCGAACGATGTCAGCCTACAGAGCTGTGTTAAGTAATGTGGCACCTGTTGGTCGGAGAGTTGCAGAGTTTCTCAGCTTTTTGAGGGATTCCAAACACATAAATTTTTATGATGTGACTATAGTTGGCGAATCACTAGGAGCTCATGGTATATCAAGAATAGCATAGTTTCAGTTAAAAAGGATTAAAACACTGTTGAAATAAACTATTTGATTCTATGAAACAGTGGCTGCTAATGCAGCTCAAGCTGTGAAAATTGTAAGTGGAGAAAAAATTGGGAGAGTAGTTGGGCTGGATCCGGCAGGTATAGAATGGGGTATTATGAGAAACAAACAAATTTCTACAGTATAAATTTTTTAAATTTAATTAGTTACTACTAACAGGACCTTTTACTCAAAATATCAAGACGCTTCACAAACAGGATGCCTATTTTGTCGATATTTATCACACCAATTGGGGACTTCTTGGTACAACCAGTGACGCAGGCCATGTAAATGTGTATGTCAACGGTGGAACCAGTCAACCCGGATGTTTGCAAGCTGATTTTACCGGGCTAATGGGTTAGCAATTAGTGACATTATTCCTAATAGTTAATTTGTACTTGATTTTGGATAGTGTTGATTTCGTGGTGAATGACTGTTTGTTTTAATTTGACAGACCCTGACTAGCTAGTTCATAGAAATTAAAATTAAATGTACAACGTTTTTAATGCAGGGTTCTGTAGTCACTCATACTCTTGGAGGTTTTTTCTTGCTGCCTTCGACAAGGGATATGTGGCGTGTCCCTGTTCAATAGCTTGTAAATGTCCGAGATGTGAAAATATATGTGCAAATGGGATAATTGTGGGTCCCAATATTTCAAGAAGGTTTGTAAAGATGCATTTGGCTACACAAGACAGGTGCGTATGGCATGTCATATATTTAATTGTAATATGAGTGGCGGGGTTTTATATTTATTTTTACAGGACTAGAGGACTCTATTATGTAAGATCAGGTCCGCTAGCATAAACCATCCTTTCGTAGACTGCCAATAAATAATAGTGGGACAACTATCTTAGAAAATTTGTTTTCAGTCTATTATACATTAATAATAAATATATTGTCGTTTATTAAGAATAACAAGCAATAAATGTTTCTTGTCGCTGACTAATTGGATTTAAAAGCTCAAGACGTGCTTACAGATGCATTTTACAAAGCCATCAAAATTTTAAATCTAGTTGCAGGATCAGAGTCTACGAGACATTAGTTGTTTTTTAACTACAATTTAAATTTATTATGCGAATTCAATATGAGATATCATACATCATGGTTTGCAAGTGCATTATATAATGTGACTTTTTCAAAAGACAATGACAATGGTCAATCGATTCTCTCCACGAATAATTTTGATTAATTGAAGACCCTCTTAACAAAAGGGTAAAACCAATGACTTTGGGAAATGGGTTGTCCGTGCATCACTGCAATGTGAGCTTTATCCACCATTATAAGAGGTCCCCAAAGATTAAAAAGGTGGAACATCTCTTCCTCCAACAATTCGTTGAGTGACTTCTCATCTTCGTCCATTTTGTGCTCAAGTCCGTGCAAAACAACGCTATCATCAGTTAGCACCAAATAATCCAGATTTCTCTTGAAAAGCATGAGCTTAAAATCATCAAAGGTAATTCCAAATAGCTCATTGGGGTCCGTTGACCGGAAACAATGATTACCACCTTTGAAAGAATACACAAGATACTTCAAATGATCCAGGTATTTAAGCCGAGCCATGTCTCCGCACTTTATAAGCACATCGTAAAGAACTAGTCCCTCCAGATTTGGCAGAAACTGGTCAAACTTGGCGTTGACGATGTGTCCACTCACTCTCATTGCCAAAGGGGTATCTGAACGAATTCCGCAACTGCTGTTGTTGAGATGGAGGTATTTCAACTGGGAACAGCTTCCCAGCACGTCTTCCATGTCCATAGTGTTAATGAACTGCATAACCAAAGCAAGGCTCCGCAACTCTCTTGCAATGGCCTTCAGCACCTCTTGAACCAACGGGAAAAACCAAGATGATTGAAGGGTCAGATGTTGCAAGGACTTTTGATGCTTCGTAAAGTGTAGCCAGTTGACCCCAAATTCTTCCATCATGTCTATTTCTAAACGAAGCGAGGTAAGCTTCATCTTTTTCCCGAGGTTCTCCATCAACTCCTGTAGCCACTGGTCACGTTCATTTATTTGACGTTTACGTATTTCGCGTATTTCATCTTCACTTCGTTCATGCTCAGGAATTTCACGTTCATCATCCCAAAAATAGAGTTTGCTAACTAACTCTTGGAAAGAGGGTAGCAGGGCTCGGTGATCCGTCAAAAAGGATAGCCAACTGTCCAGTTTATTTATTGACGTGGTACAGTAGTCCTCTGGAAATCCCCCACCTTCAACAGCAAAACTAAAGGCTTTCAGGGTATTGGCCACAGAATCCATAAACTTGGCGAGGGTGCCCGTGACAAGCGGACAGTAGATGGGAAGGGGGACAAAGCTGCAATGGAACTCTTGAAGATTCCGCATCAATTACGGAGAGAAGCACCAACAAGTTGTTCATGGTGGAGACACCTTTCCAGTGCATATGGAGTATTTTTAAGTTAACCATATGTATTCTGCCTTGCTCATGAATGCCATTCATAAAATCCACAATATCCGAATCAAAAAGCTCGTCATACTTATAGGTGTATTGCTCGTTATACTTAAAGATGTTTTGCTCCTCGTGAAGCTTAAGTTCCTGAAGGTTACAGCATTCTGTTAATATTTCAAGAAGGGTTTGTGAATCAAATGTTCCCACGATGTGGAGTCGTTGAAGTAAGTCAGGGAACGAGAAGAGGTCGGAGAAAGTTGTGTCAATTATGTTCTGAGCGGTGAGGTTACGAATTCCCAAGTTCCTGAAGGAGTTCAGCATGTCACCCGTGATAACTTTCACGTTTGGGCTCAGGTGGTACCCCGGGTTGGGTTCGGAAAGACAGAAGCTCAGTCCGACGTATTGGTCGACGGCGCACTTCAAAGATTTGGTGCATTGTCGGATGGATATGAGATCGGCGGCGGGGAGAAATAAGAGGAGCTTTTGAATCACCTTCGTAAGTAAAAAATCTATGTAAATGTGAACATTGATGGATGTAATTATTAACTCCATATTTTTAGCTTACAAACGGAAAAGATGCTGCCAATTCGTTCAAGTTGTTCAGCTGATCTGGTTCATTCATCACGCTTCCTGTTCTGGTCTTGCAAATGGTTTCAGGGATGGAGTTTGGCATTTTAGTTCGAAGGGTTCAGAGAGACACTTTTTGGTTTGAATTGAATGACTATATCAACGGTTTGGTACGGGACGGTTGTGTTCAGGTATCCTTTGCACTATGTCTTTTGAATGTTTACAAATAGGTAGATCAACTTTTTAGCTAAAATCGTGAATCCGGAATATTTATTTTTTAAATGTATGTGAAGGACAAGTGCAGTTGTCTTGGATCTCGATGCGTATGATGTTGATGTCTAACTAATGTAGTGGATATTTCCTAAGGCAATCTGCATGCTCTGTCACTGACACTGCTCCAAAATAGAAATTCACATTCCATTATACCTGATGAAATAGATACTTTATGTTCCTCTTTTCAGTTTTTAACGTCAACAAAGTACAAATGACAATGAAAAGCAACAATGCGATATTCGGTGTTCATAATCATTCAATTTAAATAATGTCATAAACATAAAAACGGGGACTCATCACAGACTATTAATGCACAAGTAGTTCTAGTGGTCTGCTGGCAAATTCTGTTTAGTAAATGCAGCATTAATTAAAACTAAATTTAGAGCTATGTGATGTCCTGTTTGATATTCTAATGGGTTGGAAAGGTGTTACGCATTCCTCTTTATTAATTTAGTACTCTGCACTCATATTCTTCGAAATTTTTTCTTGCAACTTTAGACAAGTTATGATATCCGGCTTGTTTTCCGGCTGTAAATGCCTGAGATGTAAAACCATTCTTGGCATTGTAACAATTGTAGATTCAAGTGCTTTACAGAAGCTTGTAAGAAGACTTAATTTTTAACTTATAAAAGCATTACATTTTAATGGGGTAGTATGATATACGATATAAGTGATTTTCTAAAATCGTTTTGTTTGAGCAGAAAGAAGAGAATTTAATAAATGGGTACATGGACCCTGAATTATGTACAGAAAGTATTTCTCTGAATCTACACTAATTCAGAATCTTTTATGATCATCTACGAAGGAGAAAATATCTCATCTATTAGTGTTACAAATTAATAATGCGTCAATGATTTTTATATAGATTTTATTGCAAAATGCCACTTGCTACTAACTATATCACGAGACGTACTCGAAAATTGTGCACACGCTTTTTCTTCAAATGAAATTCCACTTGTTTCACGGAATTTAGTAAACAAACATGAACAATTTTACTAACCACGAGGTTCTTTCCATAACAAACCGTTAATATCTTCATGATAAATCTAGGCAGTCATGCCTTCACCATGTATTCTACCATTGCTATTATGCTTATACTTATAAAATTATGTGTAGAGTCAACAATTTTGACAACACACTCTTTTATATCGATTGCGTTATCTTCCACCGAGAGATAAGGTCCATGTTTGGAAGTGAAGACAGACTCAAAAAGGACTTTGTTTGAATTGTTTATTCACTGATAAAGCCAAACTTATTTTGAATCCTAAACGTTGTTATATTGGGAAACGTCACATGTTTAGAATAGAAAGTTTTCGTTCTCACATCGTACTACGGAAACATGAATGATGACTAAATTTGACGCGTTATCCATAATTTAAAGCAGGAAGATAAAAAACACATACCTACGAGCGCTACAAATGTATTACGCAATAAATATTTCACGCGTTTTGCTGGAACTTCCATTTCTCATTCATTCATATTCATACATACAGCCGAACCAAAGGTGAGCTGCACAACACAACATCAGCCTGAAATTCGGAAGTGAAAAAGTGCGACAGTTTGTAACAGCAGCTTTTGAATAATTATGGATATCGAGTTTCTGATCACTGACAAGCGGTTGTATAACATGCAACAGGAAGTATTCGCATCTTCCGAGCTCCATTCTAGCTTTCCTCGCTACAAAACGAGTAAAGATTACAGCAATCATGACACCATTGTCATTCCTAATCTAATTGTTCCACACAGCAAGTATTCATCGACAGAAACGGAACTTTCAAGTCTGGAAGAAAATGTGGATACTTTTTGTAGGGAGGATGTCACAAAATTGACGCCATTTGAATTTTCCGTGAGATTTCATAAAAATTAGACACATAGCAGATTACTCCTAAGTATTTAAACATGTTACAATAATAGGTTTCAGCAAGCTATACAGCATCCGGTCGTAAGATACGACGAAGGCGAAAATCAAATGGGAGATCATCCTCCACTCTCAGTCTGAACTCAACTGGAAGTGCTGCCAGTTACGAAAGCAAAGCAGGCGGGTTGTTCTTCTTATCGCTGAATTCCGTTAGAGATTTGGAGCACGCGATAGGTAACGTGAAAAACAGGAATATTTAATTTCTCTGTAATATATAAGACATGTTTCAATTCTTATTAAATTATGCAGGTCGACATCGCGGGGTCTCTGGAAGCTCTGTTCCGTCAATTGATGCCGCAATCTTTGGCATGTTTTACATGACGGATATCTTTGATACTTTGTTACTTACGGAGCCACGCTTTTCAAGAGACGGCTCAACAAGCCTTTTGGGAGGAAATATACGAGCCCTTTTGAAAAAGGAGATTGTCTACTCCCTCCGAGTAAATTATTATTGTCCTGTGAGCAAAATGGCCAAATTGGCACAGCTTCTGGAGGAGCATTCTCCGTTGACAAAATAAAAATGGTAGGAAAAGCAAGATTCGTACTTTCTTTTCTCAAAAACTGTTACTGTGACCTAGTTTTTGCTTACAATTATTTTGCAAATATCCAATGTTTTTCTAAAAATACTCTGGACATCCTCAAACTGCCCTTTTTCTAAAAATCTCAAATGGTTCAAATGGCTACCATGCTTTTCCACGCTCTGGGACCAAGGGAAACAATGAACCCAACTATTATCCAACCATCAACCAGGTGCAACACGCTCCAATAATCTAACTCAACCTGCGAATTCAGCTCAGAGCTAGCAGCAAGTGGGTGGTCCTGGCGCAAATTATTTTGGGGAGCAGAACCAAAATTTCTCACGGTTGCCATATCCAGCACTCATAATAGAAGTGATTAGGACGGAGGACGTCACCCTCTCATCACAGAGCAACAACCAGGAGCCAGTGATTCCCCAACTTGGAACTTGATATCTCTGCCTTCATCTCCAGTTCTAGCCTTCATGTTTCTGATACTCTTTCTAGCTTTCATAGAAGTTGCAGCAGCATAACAAACTGTTCTTTCATGTCGTCTGCGTCGTTTAACTCGGAACGGAACTTCCTTTATGAATATGATTGTGCAGGTGTGTGCAATTACAAAAATGTGTCATCTCAACGTCGGCTAATGCCTGTCTACCCAAATATTATTTAATTTTTACTTGTTTTCAGATCAAATTTCGAAAGAATCTCGACTGGTGAAAGGTCTAAAATCAGCGTGGAAGGTGATGTTTCAATACCTCGAGGAAACTTTACCCATCCCCACACATTTTTCGGATTCAATTGTTGATGCAAGTGTTCCTACCATCAGAAGAAATGATGATGATTTTACTCAACCAAAGAACTAATTCAGAAGCAGCAGATTGGAACACAAATCATCAACCTTGTAATTATCCCCACCCGCCTTCTCAAGAAGGCGAGTGGAGTATCATCATCAATTTCGTCCTCAAGGAAAAGTCCCTACGCTCATAAACAACGACATCCAAGAACACCCAAACTCCACAAGTCAGTGTGGAGAAGCCCCAATTTGCCGTATTTTGCCAATGAAACAGACAAAGGAAAACAACTTATGATAATCATTCTTGGAAGTTGTGAAAAATAGTACCCACAAACCGAGGAATTCATCAGGTTATCCGTCTACTGTTAAGCTGGCAAGACAAAGCCACCCAAAGGAATTTTCAACCCTTGGTTTTGTACCAACCAACAACCGAGGTTGTAGCTTCCACAAAGGTAACCCTGATAGAAAAATGGTGGCAAATGGATCTCATCGCTGGAACCCAAAGCGAGAACCTTGCTCTCTACAATTGCCCCTGGAAACGACGGAATGGTGAACCGAATCTCACATTTATTTTACCGAAAATGAAATCCCTAGAAAATTTGTGCTATTTAAATAACTTTTAATTGAAAAAATAAATTATTTCAAAAAGTTTTTCGCATGTTTGTTCCCTTTATTAATGCAAAATTTTTAGAATTTAATGCAAATTATAATGTTATTGTCCTCTTTTCCCCAGGATAAAAAAAATTAACAATAAAGTAAATGGGATCCCCGGTATCGAACCACTGAAGAATTTAGTCAGAAATGGAGTTTTCCCAATGTTGCTGCCCAGTAGAAACTAGAAAAACACAGAGCCGACCCAATAATCCTGTTACCAATAAATTAAATAGTTTTACAGAAATTATCAGGTTAGCTTTTGAAGAAGCTGCAAACCAACCACAACAGCTTGTTGCACTTGCGTTGTCCCCAGCTTCGGTGGTGGCACGAGACACGAAAAAGAAGCGGAGTCCTTATTTTACATGTGAGTTTGTTTTTCAATGTTCCACAATCGCAAGTTACTTTGAAAGGAGCCTGTTTGGTAAAAGAATCTCCAGGAAAGAGGCGGAAATAATGCACACGACCACAAAACGGCTGCCACTGAATGTTACACAAGCTCCTTCAATACTGCGATGGTGGAATGAAAACAAAACCTCACAATCCTCAATAGACCGCTTCTTTCGTTTTGTCTTCGGCTGCCACCCAACCGACTGGGGACAAGCAGTGGCAACAACTGTTTTGTGTTGAAGTTTTGCGCCTTCTTCAATAGCTTTTAACCTGCATATTCTGTAAACTTGATTTTTATTTCATTTGTAACAAGAAAAAATAATTGGGTCCCTCGTGTTTTCTAGTTTCCTTACTGGAGCAAAAGTTTTGGAATCATCTGAAACTAACTTCAAGTTGTTGCGATACCGGGGAAATCCCATACCTATTGTAATTTTTTATCCTGGAGACAAAATACATTATAATATGGCATGAAACTAAATTGCACCTTTAATAAGAAATAACAAACGGAAAAAACATTTTTGAATAATTATTTATTCATTATAAAGTTATAAAAAGTAGCACAAAAACATTCTAAGGATCATTCTTCCGGTAAATAATAGTGAAGATTCGGTCACCATCCGCTGATTTCCAGGGGCAAACATTGTAGAGAGCCAAGTTCTCCGCTTGGGATTCCAGCGATGAGATCCATTTGCCACAGTTCTCTATCAGGGTTACCTGTGGAGCTACACCTCGTTGTGGTTGGTACAAGACCCAAGGGGCAAATTCCTTTGGGTTGGCTTTGTCTCTGCCTGCTTTGCAGTAGACGGAGTAACCTGAGAATTTCCTTCGGTTGTGGTTACTATTCACACTCAAATGATTATCGCATGTATTCTCCTTCTTGTTTGTCATGCAAATCACGGCAATTAGCTCCATCCACACTTGAGCTTGTGGAGTTGGTGTGGGTGTTCTTGTTGTCGTTGTTAATGAGCGGTAAGGACTTTTCCTTGAGGACGAAATTGATGATGATCTACTCACTCGTCCTTCTTGAGAAGGCGGTGGGGATAAGTACCAAGGTTGATGATTTGTGTTCCAATCTGCTGCTTCTGAATTAGTTCTTGGTTGAGTAAAATCATCATCATTTCTTCTGATGGTAGGAACACTTGCATCAACAATTGAATCCGGAGAAATGTGGGTGGATGTGGTAAAATCCTCGAGGTATTGAAACATCACCTTCCACGCTGATTTTAGACCTTTCACCAGTCGAGATTCTTTCGAAATTTGATCTTGAAAAACAAGCAAAATAAATAATATTTTTTGAGTAGACGTTTAGCCGACCGTTGAGATGAACACAAATTTTTAATTGCACACACCTGCACAATCATATTCATAAAGGAAGTTCCGTTCGAGTTAAACGACCGCAGACGACATGAAAGAACAGTTTGTTATGCTGCTGCAACTTCTATGAAAGCTGGAAAGAGTATCAGAAACATGGAGGCTGGAACTGGAGATGAAGCCAGAGATATCAAGTTCCAAGTTGGGAATCACTGGCTCCTGGTTGTTGCTCTGTGATGAGAGGGTGACGTCCTCCGTTCTAATCACTTCTATTATGAGTGCTGGATACGGCACCGTGAGAAACTTGGCTCTACCACCCCAAAACAATTTGCCAGGACCACCACTGCTGCTCAGTTCTGAGCTGAATTCACAGTTGAGTAGATATTGGAGTGTATGCACCTGCTGATGTTGATAATAGTTGGGTTCATTAGTTCTCCTTGGCTCCACGAGCAGTGGGAGCATGTAGCCATTTGACCCATTTGAGTATTTCAGAAAAGGGGGCACTTTGAGAATGTCCCAGAGTATTTTTAGAAACCTTGGAATATCTGCAAATAATTGACAGCAAAACTAGGTCAAGTAAAAGTTTTTGAGAAAGAAAGTACTAATTTTGCTTTTCCTACCACTTTTGATCTTGTCAACCGGAGAATGCTCCTCCAGAAGCTGTGCCAATTTGGCCATTTTGCTCACAGGACAATAATAATTTACCGAGAAGAGTAGACAATCTCCCTTTTTTCCAAAGGCTTTTTTTCGTTATTTCTTCCCAAAGGCTTGTTTTTGAGGCCATCTCTTTGAAAAAGCGTGGCTTTTCCGAAAGTAAACCAAAGTATCAAAAAGATAATCCGTCAATGTAAAACAATGCCCAAGATGCCGCATCAATGACGGAACGAAGGCTTTCAGAAGCCCGCGATGTCGACGCTTGAAAATTAATTTTAAATAAAGAAAAATTTGACATGTCTTATATTTACGAAGAAATTAAATATTCCGTTTTTCCACGTACTTATCGCGGTTGGCTCCAAAAATTCTAACGGAAAATTTGCGGGATAAGAAGGTAACCCGCCTAATCGGCTTTCGTAACTGGGCAGCAAAACTCCAGTTTGAGTTGAAGAACTGAAACCTGGAGAATGGAATCTCCCATTTTGAATTTTCCGCCTCCGTCGTATTCTTTACGACCGGATGCTGTTTAATAGCTCCCCTTGAATTAAATTATTGTAAACATGTTTAAATACTTAGAGTAATCTGCTATGTGTCTTTTTTATGAAATCTCACGGAAATTCAATGGGGTCAATTTTGTGAAATCCTCCCTACAAAAAGTATCCACATTTTCTTCCCAGACTTGAGAGTTCCGTTTCTGATGAATACTTGCTGTGTGGAACAATTAGATTAGGAAATGACAATGGTCATCATTGCTGTAATCTTTGCTAGTTTTGTAGCGATGAAAGCTAGAATGGAGCTCGGAAGATGCGAACGCTTCCTGTTGCATGTATACAACCGCTTGGTCAGTGATCAAAACTCGATATCCATAATTATTTCAAAAATGCTGTTATAAATTGTCACTTTTTCACTTCCAGATTTTAGGCTGATGTTCTATTGTGCAGCTCACCTTCGGTTCGGTTGTATGTATATGAATGAAGGGGAAATGGAGCTTCCAGCAAAACGCGTGAAATATTTATTGCGTAATACATTTGTTGCGCTCGTAGATATTGTGTAGTATCTCTTGCTTGTAGTATGAATAACGCGTCAAATTAGTCATCATTCATGTCCTGCAGTACGATGTGAGAACGAAAAAGAACTTTCTATTCTAAACCTGTTACGTTTCCCAAGATAACAACGTTTTGGATTCAAAATAACTTTGACTTTATCAGTGAATAAACAATTCAGACGAAATCTTCTCTTGAGTCTGTTTTCACTTTCAGACATGGGTCTTATCTCTCTGTGAAAGATAACGCAGTCGATATAAAAGAGTGTGTTGTCAAAATTGTTGACTCTACATATACCCACATAAGCAGTGGAATAATAGCAATGGTAGAATACATGGTGAAGGTATGACTGCCTTAGATTTATCATGAAGATATTAACGGTTTGTTTATGGAAAAGAAACCCGTGGTTAGTAAATGTTTTCCAATGTTTGTTTACTAA
>LJIJ01003422.1:0-19181 GCA_001718145.1 Orchesella cincta | reverse complement strand
ACTGGTAGTCAAATAGCAAAAAAATTAAGAAACAATCAATTATTGTTTTGCAAAAATTAATTAGCAAGTAATTGTGTGTCATTTTACCATCAACTATGAAGATTTTAGCGCATGTTGCGTTATCATTCAAGTAGTCTTGGGCTATCATCGCATCTAACCAAATTTTGTAAGCAAAATTAAACCTCTGGAAAGCAGTACGCTGAGAAGAAAGCGTTTAAAGCTAGGGGAAAGTGAAAAGATGTAAGTGAAAGCATGAACGTAGCAATCAAGATGAAAGCTATCAAATGAAACTTTTAATTATTTTATGGTAAGAAGTACATATATTATATTGTAAATATTTTACTGTAATTATTCCGTATAAATAGGTTCAGGTTAGTTTTTATAGGAAACATTAAAGACACTTCTTTATTATACCATCATTACATTATAAGATTACACTAAACAATACAAAACTTCCTTGATATTGCTACAATGTTTTGATCATCCCACTATAACTTTAACGCGATTTTGAAAGTTCCATAAATTTTCTACACATGCAGAACATATTGACACAAGACAACCAACCAGCAACACGTAGAAAATTGTCTGAACATTGGATTTCATGTCCAGTTTTTTCACTGGTTCATATTTCAAGCTTACGGCTTCTCGTGTACTCCAAACGTAACCCGAGCTGCTCCTGCATCTTGTAGAACCATTCTAGTTCCTTGTAAATCCCATTTTCGATGAGCTGTTGGAATACCATAGGCAATCTAGAGCCTATTCCATTGTCAAATTGCCACACAGTAAAGTCTGACAACATTGACTCGTTTCCTTTAAAAAAGGACTTGTGGTGATAGTACCCGGAAAGGTATTCGTATTCCCTGTCAATTTTGTTCTGTAAGTCGACGTAGACTACGCGATTTTCACACTTGACAATTTCCCTTTCAATCGCAATGCCATAATTCAAAGAATACTTGGCTCCAGATCCTTTTTTGGAGCAAAGTATCTCCTTTCCATAGCCAATTTGTTGAAATAATGATATTTTTCTTCAAAAAAACGAGATGAGGTATTAATACCAAGTGAAAGCAGCCGACGGTTTTCGGCATCCCAATCGCCTACTACTCTGGCACGCTGTTGCATTATTTCATCCCCAAATGCAAAGTAATCCAGGTATGAAACCGTGAACACGCTTTCCGATGCGTCAGTTTTATTCATATCTTGCAAAATATCATTTTCCCACATGTGAGTATAATCCACTCTCAGTTGCATCATCATGTGGAAATCAACAGGATCCTCATTGCTGTTATTCGCCTTATCATTGATCACCTCTGAAAACGTTTCAATACTTATTTTTTGTGGAGGTGCCGTCACTCCTGTGATTGCAAGTCCTCTGTAAGCATTCGTGAAAATGACAGTTATGAGGAGCCACAGTCCGAATACTATCCTGATTGACTCAAACTGAAAAAAGTAGTCTGGAATGTGGTAGCTGTGCTCCAACAAGGATGAGTATGTGAAGAAATACAAGTTAAAATCCGGTTTATTACTTTTTTTCACACACAAGAAAACGTGTGCAGAAACACTTAAAAGTGGCAAAGTAATCAGTAAAGATATCCACAAATCTACTTGAAACGGATGGAAATAGTATCCAAAAGTTATACCGTCATCTTTGTTATAACAAGTGATAAAATAGGCATCGCTGGAAACAATGACATTGTGCCAATACTGTTTCTGTTTGTGCATAAAAGCAAATTCGTAATCAGTTTTCAGTCGTTTCTTCGGGAATATTCGTGGCCAAGGATTATCTCCAAACTTGGTAAGCATGTGTAGGGAAATGTTTGTCTCGACGCGAAGTAAATTTAAAATGGCAAACTGAAACACGAGCGTGTTGTTTCTCGGAATGCGAAAAAAATTCTTAAGATTATAGTCTCTGAGAATGTTTGGGTTTATGTCTTCTTCATATATTACAGACCATGACCTTGTTACTCCACTTAGGAGTGAGTAGTCAAAAGCAGAATGATTCCAAAGGGTTGAAGGTGTACAGGAATCAGTTGTGGTGGATTACAATATGTACAAAAATAGTAGCTTTTGCAATAGTTCCAGTTAACCTCAGCTTCCATTCAGTGTGCCCCATTTTATTGACTTCAGGTTGCTTGCACTGCATGACACCTGTATAAATGTTGTGGTAGCGCTGATTTGTATGATATTCTGCTCGAATATCAGCCCCCAGTTTATCGGTATTGGTACTGATGTGAATTAAGTAATTTTGGGCTGGCTCCCTAGGCAAATCCTCTAGGGCGTCATTATCTAGGTTAAGCGGTTTGAAAAATTGCTTAATTTCGTTTAAAGCTGCGATATATGGAATGTAACTATCGTTAGATTGCAATGTGAAATTGTTGGTAAAGTTCTTTCTTTCAAATATTCCACATTCAAGCTTTTCATATGAAAATAAAAGTATTGTGTAGAAACATTTCATAGTGTTGTGTTGCTTTAAGCGTGTGATGTCCAGAGTTTCGTTTTTTATTAATTTGAGGTTCCAAGGCCAGTTTTCCCAGCTATTGTTAAGGTTGTTGATGATAGTTTCAGTAGACGGGAATCGTCGCACTGTCATGCTTGAGTGAACGTACTCTGATTCAGGTAGAACTGAACGCTTTGAGAGATGATATGAACATGGCAGCGCTCGTCTATTTCTTGGAGTAAAATTTTCCAACCCGGATATATATTGCTTGGCATTACCGAATTTGTATGGTTACGTAACTGTCTTGGTCAATATGGTGCACATTTTCGAACGAACATTAGTACAATACGGGGACAAAATGGAAATGGCACAGATGACGTGAGCAAAAGAGTGAAATAATCAAGGCCCAACATTTCCAAAACTATGGTAAAGAAGTTGCTTAGGATCTTGTCCTGGTAGTATCTAAAATGAGCGTGAGAGTGAGTGCAGACTCACGGTTTTACAATATATGAAATCGGTTTGTATTAAATCCAATTGAACATTTGATTAGTAATTTTTGGAATCCGGAGAATTAAGATGTAGTACAATAGACTAACATTCAATGACTGGCAGGCATAATATATCTGGTCTGTTCATACAGGCCTCTATCAAATGTAAATTGTACTCAACAGCTCTGAATTGAAATAGGTTAAAAGTGTAAATTCTTTGACATCAGAGCTGTTGAGTACTAATTAATTTGATAGAGGGGCCCTGTTATGAACAGACCAGATATATTATGCCTGCCAGTCATTGTATGTTAGTCTATTGCTACATCTTAATTTCCGGGATTCCAAAAATTACTAATCAAATTGTTGCTATACAAAAACAGGGTATGGATTTTGTCTATTAGTAACATATATACATTTCATATCATTTCATATTTATGTAAACCGTGCAGTCTGCACTCACTCTCACGCTCATTTTAGATACCTAAGACAAGATCCTAAGCCAACTTCTTACCATTAGTTTTGGAAATGTTGGGCCTTGATTATTTCCACTTATTTACTCACGTCATCTGTGCCATTTCCATTTGTCCCCGTGTTGTACTAATGTTCGTTGAAAACGTGCACCATATTGACCAAGACAGTTACGTAACCATACAAATTCGAGGTAATGCCAAGCAATATATATCCGGGTTGGAAAATTTACTCCAAGAAAATAGACGAGCGCTGCCATGTTCATATCATCTCTCAAAGCGTTCAGTTCTATCTGAATCCAGAGTACGTTCACTCAAGCTTGACAGTGCGACGATTCCCGTCTACTGAACTATCATCAACAACCTTAACAATAGCTGGAAAACTGGCCTTGGAACCTCAAATTAATAAAAAACGAAACTCTGGACATCACACGCTTAAAGCAACACAACACTATGAAGTGTTTTTACACAATACTTTTATTTTCATATGAAAAGCTTGAATACGGAATATTTGAAAGAGAGAACTTTACTAACAATTTCACACTGCAATCTAACGACAGTTACATTCCATATATCGCAGCTTTAAACGAAATTAAGCAATTTTTCAAACCGCTTAACCTAAATAATGACGGCCTAGAGGATTTGCCTAGGGAGCCAGCCCAAAATTACTTAATTCACATCAGTAATACCGATAAACTGGGGGCCTGATATTCGAGCAGAATATCATACAAATCAGCGCTACCACAACATTTATACAGGTGTCATGCAGTGCAAGCAACCTGAAGTCAATAAAATGGGGCACACTGAAATGGAAGTCGAGGTTAACTGGAACTATTGCAAAAGCTACTATTTTTGTACATATTGTAATCCACGCCCACAACTGATTCCTGTACACCATTCAACCTTTTGGAATCATTCTGCTTTCCAGGACTACTCACTCCTAACTGGAGTAACAAGATCATGGTCCGTAATATATGAAGAAGACATAAACCCAAACATTCTCAGAGACTATAATTAAGAATTTTTTTCGCATTCCGAGAAACAACACGCTCGTGTTTCAGTTTGCCATTTTAAATTTACTTCGCGTCGAGACAAACATTTCCCTACACATGCTTACCAAGTTTGGAGATAATCCTTGGCCACGAATATTCCCGAAGAAACGATTGAAAACTGATTACGAATTCGCTTTTATGCACAAACAGAAACAATATTGGCACAATGTCATTGTTTCCAGCGATGCCTATAACTTTATCACTTGCTATAACAAAGATGACGGTATAACTTTTGGATACTATTTCCATCCGTTTCAAGTAGATTTGTGGATATCTTTACTGATTACTTTGCCACTTTTAAGTGTTTCTGCACACATTTTCTTGTGTGTGAAAAAAAGTAATAAACCGGATTTTAACTTGTATTTCTTCACATACTCATCCTTGTTGGAGCACAGCTACCACATTCCAGACTACTTTTTCGTTTGAGTCAATCAGGATAGTGTTCGGACTGTGGCTCCTCATAACTGTCATTTTCACGAATGCTTACAGAGGAATTGCATCACAGGAGTGACGGCACCTCCACAAAAAAGTATTGAAACGTTTTCAGAGGTGATCAATGATAAGGCGAATAACAGCAATGAGGATCCTGTTGATTTCCACATGATGATGCAACTGAGAGTGGATTATACTCACATGTGGGAAAATGATATTTTGCAAGATATGAATAAAACTGACGCATCGGAAAGCGTGTTCACGGTTTCATACCTGGATTACTTTGCATTTGGGGATGAAATATGCAACAGCGTGCCAGAGTAGTAGGCGATTGGGATGCCGAAAACCGTCGGCTGCTTTCACTGGTATTAATACCTCATCTCGTTTTTTGAAGAACAATATCATTATTTCAACAAATTGGCTATGGAAAGGAGATACTTTGCTCCAAAAAGGATCTGGAGCCCAGTATTCTTTGAATTATGGCATTGCGATTGAAAGGGAAATTGTCAAGTGTGAAAATCGCATAGTCTACGTCGACTTACAGAAAAAATTGACAGGGAATACGAATACCTTTCCGGGTACTATCACCACAAGTCCTTTTAAAGGAAACGAGTCAATGTTGTCAGACTTTACTGTGGCAATTTGACAATGGAATAGGCTCTAGATTGCCTATGGTATTCCAACAGCTCATCGAAAATGGGATTTACAAGGAACTAGAATGGTTCTACAAGATGCAGGAGCAGCTCGGGTTACGTTTGGAGTACACGAGAAGCCGTAAGCTTGAAATATGAACCAGTGAAAAAACTGGACATGAAATCCAATGTTCAGACAATTTTCTACGTGTTGCTGGTTGGTTGTCTTGTGTCAATATGTTCTGCCTGTGTAGAAACTTTATGGACTTTCAAAATCGCGTTAAAGTTATAGTGGGATGATCAAACATTGTAGCAATTTAAGGAAGTTTTGTATGTTTAGTGTAATCTTATAATGTAATGATGGTAATAATAAAGAAGTGTCTTTAATGTTTCCTATTAAACTAACCTGAACATTTATACGGAATAATTACAGTAAAATATTTACATTATATAATATATGTACTTCTTATACCATAAAATAATTAAAAGTCTTCATTTGATATAGCTTTCATTGTTGATTGCTCCGTTCATGCTTTCACTTACATCTTTTCACTTTCCCTAGCTTTAAACGCTTTCTTCTCACTGCTTTCCAGAGGTTTAATTTTGCTTACAAAATTTGGTTAGATGCGATGATAGCCCAAGACTACTTGAATGATAATAGCAACATGCGCTAAAATCTTCATAGTTGATGTAAAATGACACACAACTTACTAACTAATTAATTTTTGCAAAACTAATTGATTGTTCTTAATTTTCTAACTATTTGACTACCAGTTGTAAGACGCACAGCAACGCCCTACATTAAGTAAGATGAGCCTCACGCATGTCTCACGCAAATTTTTAACACATCCAATCTTCATAAGTTGTTTTTAACGTCTCTGCGTTAGTAACCTACTCAGACTTTTGAGACGATGGTCTTGTATATATATACTACTAAAAACAATAATATCTGTATCTTTACCAGATATAAGACAGAGTATTCATCAATGGCGGATTAGATTAGCCTACTTGCCTAAATACCATTTACAAAACCCAACATCATTTTTTACATTATTAGACTACTGAAAAGAAAAATCTAACGAAAATGGCATCTTATTGTTTTGTTATCCCCCTAATTTTCATTTATCCAAATGCTATATTGGCCCAAACTGGTAACCAATTCAGTAATAATTCACAGGATATTTACATTGATAACTCAAGCATTAAAATCATGGGGAAAGCTGAAACAAACCTTGTTGGCTTGGACAACTTTATGGGTGAAATCACTGAGAATTGCCACGTTCACATAATTTCTCAAAGCGTTCATTTTAATCTCGATCCGCAGAAAATACACACTACTTTATCAATTAGAAAGCTACGCTCAGCTCAAAACATCATGACACATGAACATGAACTATTCTACACTACGCTAATTTTAACTGGACGGTACTCCATGAATCTATCATAATACTGCTAAATGACAAAGTTCATTCACACCTCCATTTGACGTCATGCGCCTCCAACAAAAATTCACAGTGAACTGCTTCTTCACCTTGTTTTGTCTGCTTTTGAAGAAATTGTGTGTCCTTCGTGTTTCGATTATCATCCCGAGATACATGTGCATTACTTCACTTATTTGACGGCATATAGGGAAGCGCAAAAGTTTTTTCGAGCTCAAATCCAGTTGAAGTTCTTGACAAATTTCCGAGGGATCCCCAAACAAACTATTTAGTTCATATATCAACCAGTTCTACAAGATTGACACCAGAAGCCCGTGCAAAATATCATGAATGGGCTCATTACACCAACATTTACACGGCAGCGATTGAATGCAAAGAAGATGAGAATGGGTTGGATTTGGAGGTTTGCAAAAGCTTCTATTTTTGCATGTATTGCGAACCTGTCCCCAAAAATATTCCCATAAACATTTCCACCTTGAACGAATATTTCAGCTTTTCAGGAACGTTCCCTAAAACTTGGTGTAACGAAAAATGGTCTGTGACAAAGAAGACACTATAGTGAAACCTAACTTTCTCGACGACTACATTCTCAAAAACCCATTTCGCCTCCCGAGGAATAACACGCTAACTTTTCAATTTGCAATTTTAAACATGCTCCGCTCAGAGTCCAATACATCTATTTTTTACTACAGTGAATTTATTGACCATCGCGATGCCTATACGTTTGATATGTGGCCACGGATATACCCTGAAAAACGACTTAAATCCGACAACGTCCATGGTAGTTATGAGGAACCCTCGTATGGTTCTGGATTTTATCAAATACAGTACTGGCAAACTGTTGCCATTGCCCGAGATTCATATACCTTTCTTACGTGCTTTAATGAAGACACCTTGGCATTTGGCTTTTATTTCCAACCTTTCCAACCGAATCTGTGGATAGCGCTAGTGAACTACTTGACAATTTTAGGGATTTTGACCCACGTTTACCTAATTGCGAAGAGGGTGAACAGGTCTGACTTCAACTCTTACTTTTTGATGTACTCCTCAATGCTCGAGCATTCATACCACGTGCCAAGCTATTTGTTCACGTTTGAATCAATTCGAATCGTGATAGGATTGTGGCTTCTCATTTCCATCATTTTTACAAATGCCTACAAAGGAATTGCCATCACGGGAGTGACTGCTCCTCCTAAAAAATCTAGCATTCAACGTTTTCAGAAGTTGTTGGTGACAGTGAAAAATCTGATATAAAACTAGAGCATCCGCGATAAAGTTTCACATTCTAACTCCACCCAAATTACATTATATGCATGAGTGGGAAAAGGACGATTTTCAGACTCAGATGGAACGAAATCATTCCAATTTGGGAAACAGCACAGTGGAAGTCGTATGGGGCTTTTACTTTGACTTCATTGAGGATGTCACAGAAGAACAAAAAAAAGGCTTCCAGGATATCTACTTCAATTCCACATTAGAATTCTTGTATCGAAATTCTACAGTGCATTGAATTTCTTTGATGTTCTGGAGCACAGTCAAATACTAGACTACCGTTTATTTGAGAAATTGCATGTGGATATGTGCGACGAAACTCAGCTTTGCAGGTATATTATACCGAAGAAGGAAGAAGCCTAAATTTTCACTAAATTTTGACATTGCGACAGAAAGGGAAATTGTCAAGTGCGAAAATCGCATAGTCTACGTCGACCTACAAAGCAAAATTGACAGAGAATATGAATACCTGTCAGGACATTACCAGACAAGTCATTTTTCAAAGGGAACCAGTCCTTCTTGCCGGATTTCTTTGTGTGCCAGTTTGATAATGGTATAGGCTCCAAACTGCCTGGTGTATTCAAGCAGCTCATTGAAAATGGAATTTATTGGCAGCTGGCATGGTTTTACACAACACAGAGCAACTCGGTGTCCGGTTGGAGTACACAAGGAGTCGCACAAGAAAAAATTTGAGCCAGTTAAAAGACTTGACTTGAAATCCAATATTCAAACCATTTTCTATGTATACCTTGTTGGTGACTTATTGTCCATTTGCTGTCTGAGTTTGGAAAGCTTTTGGGAGTTTCGGAGAGATGTGATGAAATATGTTAAATATAAATGGTATAAAACTTTAAGAAAATATTTTGGGGATTAAAAAAAAAAGTTTAGCAACTTGAAGTCAAAAAATAGAAACAGTGAATCTTCATTGACACTTTCTTTTACACTTAGGGGCAATATGAGAAAATAATATGTAACTTCTAATTTATGTCTCGACTGTCATTAACGTTTACATCAGCATCAAATCAATCCCTGACAGTCACATAATTAATAAGTACTCGTCTATTATTTTCCCAACGAAACGCAGACTTTAATCGACAAGTCCTCTGACGAGAGTAGCACTCATTAAATTAGTGCTTGCAAAATTAGAAGAGCATCTTGTTTTGTTATTCATAATTTAACCTTAAGTGTAAGAGAAAATGACATCAAGATCCCTAAGCTCTGACACATACTACCGCAGACCATGTCTAGAAGAATGATGATTTGTGGGGATAGATTGTTAACCTCTCCACAACTTCATACATTATTTCGGACTGGTATGGGGAATGCGACATAATGAGAAACGAACATTCATTTCAATTAATTAATTAAAACGTACCCTACCATTTGACAAAAGCATTTCAGATTTTGGGTTCAGTAATTTCTAATTGATTCTGTGACCTTGATATGTTTATCACTTCCACAACAATGAGAGAAAAAGATAAGGGTGATTGATTACATTTAATCCGTCTTATCATGCATGAGTTACAAACAACGCTATAAACATGTGTTATAAAATATCTACATATAATAAATACTATGCGTATTAATAAGCTGCACTTGAGTTGGAATCTTGATGAATCAGTATTGAACACATATTTAATCGAATCTGGTATCGAATTAAACGTACACTTAATGCTCAACGCAATATATTCTACTTTCAACTTTACTTTACATCATTTAGTGAAACTCAAAACAGGATTTCTTAAAAACCTTCTGTCCATATTTCCGACACATTACCATTGCTTTTTTTCCAATTCAGTTTGTTTTCTGACTGGATCCAACATGGATAATATTACAAGGCTAGATTTTCAAATTAACAGACTAGGCTACAAATTTAATGACGTTAATCTCCTTACGAAGCAATAACAATACAGCCCTCGAAAAAAGAATGGTGGCAACAGGCTTAATCCAAAAAGACTCTGCATAGACTTTCAGTGATTGGGGACAGCGTTTTGAAACTGCTTGTTTGCCAATACGTTATACAAACAAGTGGCCTAGTTGACGAAGGAATCCTTACTTCAAGATATACTTACTATAGAATAAGTAGTACCCTTCTTGACCATGTTTACACAAACAACAATAGCTTGTACAACGTAGCTAAGGGATTCAATTTTGCAGGCTCCGATCACAAACTAGTCTACGTAGTCAGGAAGAAGGGAAAACTTAAAAACAACGGTCAAACAATCATTGACTTTAGAAGCCTAAAGAATTTAGATGAGGAAAAACTTGAGAAGGAACTTAGAAAAGTTAAATGGAGCTGTATTAAAACAGACTCCACAAATGACACATTTAGGCAGGTTTGAAAATATTATCAATACGTACGTAAATGCTCATGCTCCTGTAGGTAGGAAATGTGTCAAGGCCAAATCAGAACCTTGGATGACAAACACCCAAATTGAGCTGAGCAAGCACAGGGACAAGTTAAAATATGAGTTCGAAAATTCTTATGACCCCACAGTCCATGCCAAATACAGAAAGATTAGAAACAAAGTGGGTGTTCAATCTTCCGGTGCAAAAAAGCGCTTTTTTCAACAAAAATTTGAACAGTGCACGGACTCTGTATCTGTCTGGGAGACAATGAATCTGCTTACAAACTTTAGAAGAAAGACGAAGAAGAGTATACCTAAATTAGTAACTGGTAATAGGGTAGCTTTTTATAGTAACAAATCAATTTGTGATCAATTAGCTAGTGAATTTATAGTCAAAAGCTCTTCCAGTGATGTCAATGTTTTGAATGATGACATCAAAAACTATGAAAAGGATTACCTCCTGCAAAATCCTTCTTACAAATTTAAAAAAGTCACGAGTAAGGAAGTATCCGACGCAATAAATTATGTCAACAAACGAAAGTGGTAATTCTACACCCCGATATATTTATAAGCGGTTTGTAGACTTGTTACGTATACCACTAGCAATTTTATTTAACATGATTCTGACAACCTATGTAATTCCAAATTCATTTAAGACAGCAAATTGTACCCCACTTTACAAGGGAAAAGGGAAATTCACGGACTCTCGCTCATACAGAGCAATCTATGGTTTATCTTTTCTCACAAAAGTGTTCGAGGTTATTTTGTATAGTCGACTTTTGGAAATGGTAAATGAAAACATGTCAAGCATGCAGCATGGCTTCCGACCCGGAAAATCATGTGAAACTGCTGCAGCTTACTTTACTAAAAATATGTATGAATTGATAAAACTAATGGTAAAGCCATTGCGTATTTGTTGATTTCTCTAAGGCATTCGACACTGTTGATCATGTATTATTACTTAAAAAATTAATGCAAAATTGAAAACAAAATTGAACCATATATGGTATATGTACTCCAGAATTATTTTGTAAATCGCGCTTCAAGATAGAAAATGGAGATTTTGTGTCAGATTTTTATGAATGTCTAGCTGGGACTCCTGCTGGCAGTTGTCTCGGTCCCCTTATTTTCTCTCTTTTTATAAACGACTCTGCGAAGCGTTATCACTACCGTTTGTTCTCTACGCTGACGACCTGGTGTTTTTTGTAGACGCGTTAGATATCGACTCAGGTTTAAGTAGGATTAATGAATGTTATAAAATGTTATGTGACTGGTGCATAGAGAATAACATTGTTATCAAACGAAAGTAAAACAAAGGCAATGTATTACTATAAGTCACACAATCCTGAGTCGAAGGACTTATTAGGTAATGAATTAGAACTGAACGGCACAAAAATAGAAGTTGTCGACAAATTCAAATATTTAGGCGTAATTGTAGACTCCACGCTAACATTTCAGAACATTTTAAACACGTTGAAGGAAAGATGAATTGTGCTCTCAGTAAAATGTATAGTTGCAAGCGGTATTTCACACCGAACATTGTTAAGACGTTTATCTCTTGTTACGTTCAGAGTATCCTGATTATTGTATTAGCATTTGGAGCGTTCAAGAGCCAATTCAACTAGAAAAGTTACAGGCAAAAATTAACAGATTTGTTAACTTATTTTACTAAATCACGAACCTCCGTAAGAAAAGGATGTCAATGCTGACAAACCCTCAAGGATATTTTTTGAATTTGAATCTTTTAACTATTATGGAGCGCAGAAAGCTAGCACTTGTAAAATTTGTAGTTAAAGTACTCGCTAAACCGATTTATGAGGATGAGTGGTTCGTCAAATCAAAGTCTAGATCCTATCAAGATAATCTCATAGGTAGGCTTGTTGTCCTCGAGTTAAATCTAAATGCTGTCAAAACTCCGTGAAATGGGCAGCAATTGCTAATTGGAACTTCTTCGTCCAAAAGATGAAACCTGATGAAGGAGTAATCTATGGTACATTTGTGCGTTTGTGTAGTGCATATAATTTCAATGCGAAATGGAAACTTTGTAACCTAGATTATGTAATTTAGTTGTTATTATTCATTAACTTTTTGACTCGGTATTCCATATGATTGAATTTGTTTTTTTTAAATATTCTTACACACGATAACATGATATCGGTGCAATAGTGTTATGATGGGGAGATCAATTGCTGTAATGGTGACTGACATTCGTTAACACTTAAAATAAAGAACTCTATTCTATTCTTCTATTCATAGAAAGGATAATTATAATGACAAACGGTCAACCCACGTAGGCAGGACACTGTTTTGTCCAGACGCCGATGAAGAATGGACATCAATGCAAAACAATACATAAACAGCGCACTTATGTCCGCTGGAAAGCAAAAAACTGCTCCAACAATTGATGTTGACAATAGAGCTGATGGGCACCTTTAACGCCTTTTTCTTGCCAGGGACGCATACATTAGGTTTTTGATGCTAGTTGATGTTGTTCTGATGATCTGTTTCATTGGCGCTGGACAAAACAGGTTGTCTGCTACGTGGCTTGGACGCGTTTATGTTGATGTAAATGTATCCTCTGTTTGAATAGATATAGGAAATAGAACTAGAGTCTTTATTTGAGTGTTATGTTGAACTGATGGTCGTCAGCATTACAGGCAATTGATCCTCCCCATCATAACTACACTTGCACCGATATCATGTTATCGTGTGTAAGGAATATTTAAAAAACAAATTCCAATCATATGGAATACCGAGTCAAAAAGTTAATGAATAATAACAACTAAATTACATAATCTAGGTTCAAAGTTGCCATTTCGCATTGAAATTATATGTTCACTACACAAACGCACAAATGTACCATAGATTACTCCTTCATCAGGTTTTTATGTTTTGGACGAAGAAGTTCCAATTAGCAATTGCTGCCCATTTCACGGAGTTTTGACAGCATTTAGATTTAACTCGAGGGACAACAAGCCTACCTATGAGATTATCTTGATAGGATCTAGAGACTTTGATTTGACGAACCACTCATCCTCATAAATCGGTTTAGCGAGTACTTAAACTACAAATTTTACAAGTGCTAGCTTTCTGCGCTCCATAATAGTTAAAAGATTCAAATTCAAAAAAAATATCCTTGAGGGTTTTGTCAGCATTGACATCCTTTTTCTTACGGGAGGTTCGTGATTTAGTAAAATAAGTTAACAAGAATCTGTTAATTTTTGCCTGTAACTTTTCTAGTTGAATTGGCTTGAACGCTCCAAATGCTAAATACAATAATCAGGGATACTCTGGAACGTACAAGAGATAAACGTCTTAACAGTGTTCGGTGTGAAATCCGCTTGCAACTATACATTTTAACTGAGAGCACAATTCATCTTCCTTTCAACGTGTTTAAAAATGTTCTGAAAATGTTAGCGTGGAGTTTACGTCCTAAATTATTTGAATTTGTCGACACTTCAATTTTTGTGGCCGTTCAGTTCTAAATTCATTACCTAATAAGTCCTTCGACTCAGGATTGTGTGACTTATAAGTAATACATTGCTTTGTTTTACTTTCGTTGATAACAATGTTATTCTCTATGCACCAGTCACATAACATTTTATAACATTCATTAATCCTACTTAAACCTGAGTCGATATCTAACGCGTCTACAAAAAAACACCAGGTCGTCAGCGTAGAGAACAAACGGTAGTGATAACGCTTCGCAGATGTCGTTTATAAAAAGAGAGAAAATAAGGGGACCGAGACAACTGCCAGCAGGAGTCCCAGCTAGACATTCATAAAAATCTGACACAAAATCTCCATTTTCTATCTTGAAGCGACGATTTACAAATAATTTGGAGTACATATACCATATATGGTTCAATTTGTTTTCAAATTTTTGCATTAAATTTTTTAAGTAATAATACATGATCAACAGTGTCGAATGCCTTAGAGAAATCAAAAAATACCGCAATGGCTTTTACCATTAGTTTTTATCAATTAAATCATACCATATTTTAAGTAAAGTAAGCTGCAGGCAGTTTCACATGATTTTCCGGGTCGGAAGCCATGCTGCATGCTTGAACATGCTTTTCATTTACCGGCTATACCTCGAACCTTTTGTGAGAAAAGATAAACATAGATTGCTCTGTATGAGCGGAGTCCGTGAATTTCCCTTTTCCTTGTAAAGTGGGGTACATTTGCTGTCTTAAATCTTTGAATTACATAGGTTGTCAGAATCATGTTAAATATATTGCTAGTGGTATACTTAACAAGTCTACAAACGCTATAAAATGTCGGGTGTTGAATTAACACTATCCTTCATTTTTTTGACATAATTTCTTGACGTCGGATACTTCCTTACTCGCTGGAACTTTTTTAATTTGTAAAGAAAGGATTTCTGGCAGGATTGGCTAACATCCTTTGTCACATAGATTTTTGATGTCATACATTAACAAAAACATTAGACATCACGGAGAGGCTTTTCTGACCTAAATACACATTCACTAGCTAATTGAATCACGCAACACAAAAAAAACAAAAAAATAATAGAATTTTATTAACATAAAAATATCAAAAACAAGACAAACATAATATAAAAAGAATATAAAATTATAGAGATAAGTAAACTCTTCTTCAGTCCTTTCATTCTAAAATTATGTAAAAAGCACGAATATAATCTCATGTCCCCCCAGAAATAAGAGTCCGTGCACTGATTCACAATTTGTTGAAAGTTTCTTTTTTGCACGCGAAGATGAACAGCCCACTGTTTCTTAATCTTTCTGTATTTGGATGGAGCGTGGGGTCATAAGAACTTTTCGACTCCATCATCTTTAACTTGCTCGTGCTCGTTGCTCCAGCTCATTATGGGTGTTTGTCATCCCAAGTTTGGATTCTGGCCTTGACAATTTCCTACGCTACAGGAGCAATGAGCATTTAACCGTACGCTACTTGATAAATTTTAAGCCTGCCTAACTGTGGTCCATTTGTGGAGCCTTGTTGTACTACGCTCATCTCTACACTATCTATCAGCTACTCTTCATCACAAGTTTTTCCCTTCATCCTAATTCTTTTAGGGCGTCCTCTAAAGTCATGGATTAGTTTTGACGTTGTTTTTAAGTTTTCCCATTACCCTTCTCCACGACTACGCTGCATAGTTTTGTGATCGGGAGCCTGCAAAATTGAATCCCTTAGCTAAGTGTAGCCCAGGCTATTGTCCTGTTTGTGGTAAATACTGGTCAAGGAAGGGTAACTCAACCTCACTATTCTATGAGTGAAAGTATACTCTTGAAGTAACGGATTCCTTCGTCAACTAGGCCACTTTTTGTATAACGTATTGGCAAGTCAAGTCAGCTTTAAAAACGCGTGTCCCCATCACTTGAACCAGTCCCTTATGCAGACCGGTCTTGTTTTGGATATCAAAGCCTGTTGCACCCCACTCTTTTTGTTCGCAGCGGGCCTGTATATGTTATTGCTATCGCGCTAAAGCGAGATTAGCCCTCATATAAACTTACTGCCTAGCACCTAAGTCTGTTAATTTGAAAATCTAGGCTCTGTTCTATATCCATCGTTGGATCGCAGATCAGAAAACAAACTGAACTGGAGAAAACAGCATGGTAATGGGTGTCCGGAAATTGGTGACAGCGGTTTTTAAGAAATCTGTTTTGAGTTCACTTCATGATGTAAAGTAAGTTTGACGAAGTGAAGTATATTGCGTTGAGCATTAAAGTGTAGTTTAATTCGATAAGCAAGATTCGATTATAAATATGTGTTCCAACTACTGATCATACAAGATTCGGGAACTCAAGATGCAGCTTATTAATACGCCTGAGTGATTTGCATATTATTTAATGTAGATAGTTTTATAACATGTTGTATAGCGCTTTGTTCTGTGAGTTCATGCACTAGAATAAGCACGGATTAAATGTAATCATCACTTATTTTTGTCTCTCATTGTTGACTGAGTTGATGAAACGATATCAACCGCGCCTCACCACCGAACAACTCAACTCCTACGAATTACGTTGAACCAAATCTGAAACATGCCTATTTGCTAACAAATGTGGTAAGACCAGATAATGTCTTTAATTTAATACTAATTGAAATGAGATGTTCGTATTTCCTGCATATTGGTCGGCCTTCCACCATACCCAGGTCCGAAATAATGTACTGAAGTTCGCTGAGACGGGTTACAAACAATACTATATCCCAAATCATGCCTTCCCTCCTAAGAACATGGTCTGCGCGTAGTAGGTGTCGAGCGTATAGGATCTGAGGTCATTTCTCCTCTTCACTTAAGGGTTAAATCTATGAATAACAAAACAAGATTCTCTTCTCATTTTTGGGGCAAAGCACTAATTTTGACAGAGGTGCTACTCTCGTCGAGAGAGGACCTTGTCGAGTTGTTTACATCCCACTGGAGTTTCCCGATTGGGAAATAAATAGACGAGTACTTATTCAATTATGTGACTGTCAGGGATTGATTTTGATGCTGATGTAAACGTTAATGACAGTCCGCACGCACACTCATCCCACCTTCACACATATTATTTTCTCATTTTGCCCTACACGCTCGCTCACACTCGCAATTGAAGATTCAACGTTTCTAGTTATTTTGTTGACTTAAGAGTCCACTGCTGAAATTCTTTTTGATTTAGTTCACCCGAAATATTTTCTTGAAGTTTTATACAATGTTATATTTTACATTTCTCAATGTTTCCGCCACACACCATCACCCAAAGCTTTCCAAACTCAGAGCCAGCAAATGGACAATAGTCACTCACAAGGTATCATAGAAAATGGTTATGAATATTGGATTCAAGTCAGAGCTCGTTTTAACTGGCCTCAAATTTTTCTTCTTGGTGCGATCCCTCCTCTGCTGTAACTGAACAACGGACACCCCGGTTGCTACTTGTGGTTGTGTAAAAACCGATCAGCCCTGCACAAGTAACATTGCCATTTGTCAATGAGATAAGACTTGGAATACAGCAGAGGGTTTGGAGGCCTCATAATTATCACTGCCACACACCCCAAGAATCCGGCAAGATGACTGGATTCCGTTTGCAAAATGGCTTGCTTGGTAATGGTCACGACAGGTATTACCATGATTCTCTCGTCAATCTGTTGCTTGTAGCGTCCGACGTATGACCTGATGCGGTTTTCGCACCCTTGACAATTTCTATTCCATGTCGCAATGTCAAAATTTAGTGAAAATTTAGGCTCTTCTTCCTTCTTCGGTATAATATACCTGCAAAGCTGAGTTTCGTCGCACATATCCACATGCAATTTCTCAAATAAACGGTAGTCTAATATTCTACTGTGCTGCCAGACATCAAAGAAATTCAATGGCACTGTAGAATTTCGATACAAGAATTCTAATGTGGAATTGAAGTAGATATCCTGGAAGCCTTTTTTTTGTTCTTCTGTGACTTCCTCAATAAAGTCAAAGTAAAAGCCCCATACGACTTCCACTGTGCTGTTTCCCAATTTGGAATGATTTCGTTCCATCTGAGTCTGAAAATCGTCCTTCTCCCACTCATGCATATAATGTAATTTGGGTGGAGTTAGAATGTGAAACTTTATCGCGGATGCTTAGTTTTATCAGATTTTTCACTGTCACCAACAACTTCTGAAAACGTTTGAATGCTAGATTTTTAGGAGGAGACAGTCGTCCGTGATGCAAATTCCTTTGTAGGCATTTGTAAAAACTGATGGAAATGAGAACCACATCCTATCACGATTCCGAATGTGATTCAAACGTGCCACTAGCTTCGGCAGGTGGTAATGAATGCTCGAGTTGAGGGTACATCAAAGAGTAAGAGTTGAAATCAGCCTGGTTCACCTCTTCGCATTAGGTAACGTGGGTCAAATCTAAAATTGTCAAGTAGTTTCATAGCGCTTCCAAAGATTCGCTCTGGAAGGTTCGGAAAATAAAAGCCAAATGCCAAGGTGTCCCTCATTAAACGCACGTCACGCACAAAGTATAACGAAATCTCCCGGCATCGAGCACACCAAGTTTTAGCGCCAGCTACTACCCGTAGTTTGAATGAAAAATCCAGAAAGCGCATAAGGAGGGCTTCCTGCATAACTACATGGACGGTTGTCGGATTTAAGTCGTTGTTTCGAAGGTATATCCGTGGCAAATCAACGTATAGGCATCGCGATGGTGCATAATTATGTAGGTAAAGACTAGATGTACATAGAGATAATGAGAGAGAAGCATCGTTTACCACATTCTAGACCACAAATCTCGACACCACAGCCTATCGCAGATGATCTATCTCCTCCACTCAACCAGACGCCCGCGACACACCTCGGCTATCTTCTCTGAAGCACTCGCTCACGCTCCCGTATGCGCCAACAGTATCCTAACGCGCTCTTCCCAACTCTACACGCTACGTCTTATCTTCGTCAACACCACCGACCCACTCTATCCTCGCTCTACCCCCCCCAACCCCCAAAAAAAACAGCATTATAGAGAAGAAGATACTCTAGACAGCTGAAATAAAACTCTAAGATCAAAGAGCTAGAAGCATCTCATATAACTAGAGGATAACTATAGTATCTAGCGAGAGAAGACGGCTATAGCAATATGCCACCTAGACGCTTCTAGCAACCAACACTCCACATCAAA